>JAPMOQ010039177.1:1930566-1952692 GCA_026543055.1 Argiope trifasciata
TTCTACACAGACGTCGGCGGTCTCGGTCGTTAAGTGCAGGTGGTCGCCCACTGCGCTGTCCATGATGGGATGTGATGCCTGAAATTTCCTACTCTCGGCACACTCTTGATACTGTGGATTTCGCAATGTTGAATTCACTAACGATATCCGCAATGGAATGACCCATGCGTCTAGCTCCAACTAACATTCCACGTTCAAAGTCTGTTAATTCTCGTCGTGCCGCCATAAATCACGAAAAACCTTTTCACATGAATAACTTGAACACAAATGAAAGCTCTGGAAAACGAACTGCGCATTTATACTTTTTCGCTGCGATACTACTGCCACCTGTATATTTGCATATTGCTATCCCATGACTTTTGTCACTTCAGTGTGTATATATATATATATATATATATATAACTAGCTTTGATTATTTGTTGCCACCAAAATCTTCTAACGAAAACAGGATCAGATTCTCACATGACAATAAATACATAATTTAAAAAATGATTATTTTTATATTCAATCACCAATTTACATTTCAAACGTCTATAAAATTTAGTTAATTATCAATAAATTTAAATGGATAAATATTTAGAGACAAAATTCACTAATAAGCATTTTAAAACAATTTCTTTTTATGTCACCTCGCTTTAGTTGTAAAACGGGTCAACTATGTATATTTTACCAAACAGTCCGATAAAATTACATATTTCATAGATTATTTGAAACTATATTCTTATTCCTGCAAAATTATTCTTTCTGCGTTTACTGTAATGAATTAAAATTGTTTTTACTATGACTAGTAAGCTATTGAAATAAATTCAGAATAACAAAAAAGCATACTTACTTGCACTTCCAAGAATCAGCATTCGGAAACATCTTATTTCGTTAAACAGCTGTAAAACTTGAAAATAGAATTTCTTTTTATTTTTGCTCATCGATAAGAATCATACTTAATGTGCATGCTTAATAATATATCTTTTTTTTTTTTAAATTATATCATGTCATATTTTAAATTTGTTGATTTAGTATAAAAACAATGTTTGAGAAATCTTGCAAATCCATTATGAGTAATTAATTCTTCATGCAAATAACTTTTCTAGTCATCACGTTCTACACGTTTAATAAATAACTAATAATAGCAATAATAGTTATATTCCTACTTTCATAAAGATATTTAAATGAAATTCAAAATTTTTATGTTGAATCAACAATAAAGAATTAAGTACCAAAAGTTTTGTACAATTTTAAGACATTTTTGATTAATTAATACGCGTTTCTTTTATCGGATTGACATTTCCATAGCGATTACAATTCCAGAAACGAAAGAAAATGAGCAGAAATATTGAAGTTCAGTTCAGTTCAATTCAGTCTGATAATCTTTTGAGATTTGTGCTTGAATAGAAATATAAAAAAGACAAACAATTTTTGTTTAAAAAAAAACCCATTAAAATGGTTAAAGAGATATTGCCAGACAATAAAGAACAAAGCTTTAAAAAATGTCTAAATTTCAGGGAAGCATTTTTTCTACCTTACGATTTATTCACGTGAGTCATTTTCCATTTTTTTGAAATAATCTTGAATAAGTTTACCAATAATAATAAAATTAACTAAAAGATGCAATTTTAAAAAATGTAAATTCAATTCTTATTAGGTCAACAATTTTTTTAAATTTAGCTACATATATTAAATAATTATCAAAAAATTATTAAATATCAAAAATTGTTGATTTTTACAAAAATTGAACTTGCATTCTACGCCTTCCCGTGGAAAATACAGAAATCCTAGCATTTTTCCGATTGAGTTACTTACTGCTTGTTGATCTCAACTTTCATTAAAAACTGCTAAAACTCTATTTAAAGTATTAAAAATTAATTAAATAATGATTAAATTTTGTTTATAAAATTAATATGATTAAATTTTGAGTATTTCATAATAAATGAATGTTAAGGATTTTAGTAAAAAGAATTTTAATGATTAAATTTTGTTAATTAAACAATAATTTAATTAAAAATATTACTTAAATTTTGTTCATAACAAGTTTTTAAGAGATGTACAAAAGTTTCTTTCATGATCTACCATTTTGCAAGTTTTAAAATAAATTAAATTTATAATTCAGAGCTTACGTTTTTATTTAATATTTAAACAGACTTTTAATTATTTCTATTTTGAATAGGAAAAGTAGTCAACAAATTTCAAAAGTTTCACTAAATCATGCACTGCGAGTTCCGTTTATATATATTTATACTAAAAGGAATTGAGGATATGAATTTCATTGCATAAAACTTACTGAATAGGTGTAAATTGTTTATTATTACTTTATTGATTCTGTTTAAGAAGACATTGATTGGAATAATTAAATTTTTTAAGGAAAATCCTGATTAAATTATAGTGGCTTTTACAAAAAAAGCTTTGTTCCGAGAAGTATTTACTGTTACTTAATGCTCTATTTTAGTTTCCCATTTTTTTAGAAACATGATAATTTTTCAATCTTCTTAGATTTTTTCTGTTTCCAAAATCAATGAAGTTTTCTTTCATTTCTTTTTGGATGAAATATGGTTTTTTTTTTAAATTATTTCCTTTCAAATATTTTTAACTGCTTTCCCTGCTCCAAAAAATTTTGAAATGAGAGTTTAATTTATTTCACATTTACTTTAGAAAGTTACAATCTAGTATAAAACTAATTTTCTTATTTATTTGGATTTATTCTTATAAAAAGTATTTTCTTTCCCTTTTCATTTTAAATTCAAAACAAAGATAGCTTTATCTTTTTTCAGGTAAAAATAAATACACATGTTCGAAACACTTTTCCATAATTTGAACGACTAAGTTGTATTACTTGTTTTGATATTTTCAATCTCCTATTGCAAAATAAATGTCATTATTTAATTTTTATTTTTTCACATTTAAATGTAATAAAATAATAGTAAAACAAGACAAATATTGGCAATGAAGATAGCGTGTGATCTAATGAAGTATCACAGTAAAATGAGATATCTTACAGTACTACTTTAGAATTTGATGTATGAATTTAATTTTCAGTCTGTGAAAAAGAGAAAATACTTTTGATTAAGGTTTAGTTCTACAATTTTTAATTTTTTACTTTATGAGAAGTTTAAAACTATCAGAAGTAAGTAATTTTAGTAATTTCTACTGAGATTAATTAGGAAATGTGATGAGATTTGCCCTTTAAATGGTTTTTAATAAAATTATTTAGTTTTGAAATGTGTTATTTTGAGATAAAAAATGCTAAGGTCTCAAAAACTGGCAAAATTAGTAATTAGTAGGCCCTTTTAAAGCATTATAGTTTTATAATTATTACTGAATACTTCTGTATTTTTGTGCTTTATTGGTACATGAATTATGTATTTAAAATTTATCTGGCTTATCCATAGACATAATTTAAAATACATTTTAAATTATGAAATTTATTTATTCGAATTTTTTTATATTCAATATATTCTCAATTGCCATAAAATATATTTTAAGGATCTCCTTATACTATTTAGAAATTTTTTACTTTGATTCTTTATTTAACATTATCATGTTAAAAAATGAATTATGTCATTATATATTATTTTCATTTTCAAAATAAAAAATAAATATACAAATTTTAAAATTTTTTATTGTTCACTAGATAGGGTATACAATTCAAGGAATATTAATAAAATTTCACAGAATACTTTTGTTATAGTAATATCATATATTAAATTGAAATATATTGAATTATATTAGAGTCACTGATTGACTATTATTTATAATTTCGAATTGTACGAAAACAGCAACAGGTTCTTCTTTCCCCTGTTAATGGCGGAAGTGACGCACTCTGTGGGCATGGGCGTGTCCTTCGACAATCTTGCAACTTTCTTCTTTCAATTTCTTGGCGCATTCCTAGAAGAAATGAAACTTTAATTTTTTGACACATAAAAAACTCTTAATTTGGCCTAATGGAAGGAATCCATAAAAATAAAAATGAATGTCTTCCTAAACCTTTCACCCGATGGCGGTGAAATTTGGTCAGCTTATTGTTTATACCTACGGGCTGGGTATAGGGATAGTACAATTATCTAAAATAAAAATTCGAATCTGAAACGCATCTATTTACCAAGGATTCATCTCCAAATAACTGGCCGAGGATACAATAGATTCTGTAGAAATGCTAAATCCAATTAAAGATTAATATTGTATAATTATTGCACACATATCCATGCAAGTCATTCTCAGAGGTAACGACTTCATTACAAATTATGCGAGAAGGTTTTGGGGTGACCAATTAGTCTGGTTTAAATTCTTAGTTAAGTTTTAGTGTTTTTCGCTATAACTTCCAAAAATATTATCGTACAAAATTTTTTGCCCAATCTTATTTTTCCAAAAATATTTCAACTGATTTAACTGTTTTATTGTCCAAATATATTTTCTATGTCGAATCCATTTTATAAGAAAATATTTTAATCACATTTTCTGAAATTAAACTTGAGAATTCTGAAAGAATATTAAAGGAATCACGAGATACAATTAATAGTTTCTTTCATCAGGATTATGAAAGAACTCCAAGTTTAACAATTCTAAAAGAATACACAGATCTAATATATAAAAATGAATATTTGTTTGTTCGTATTTCATCTACTGTCGTATCGTTCTTCTGATTTCGATAAGACATTGCTAAATTAATGATTCATTGCACCTAATATCATTTTTTTGACGGCAGCAATGCCTTGAGTACCAATTAGTAAAGAATAAATAAAGCTATTTTAAAAGGAGGCTCGATAGATACATATAATATTAGAAAATAATTTCAAATATTTTTAATAAAAAAATAATTTGTATGAAAAGTACCTACTTTTACTGTTGATACAAGTTTTTTAATGGGAAAAATTGCGAAAAATATTTACTGCAATATTTTAGCTGCTTATAAGGTTTAGCTGCTTTGTGAAAGAATACAATATTTTTCAGAATACAACATTCTTCATTTAAAAAAAGCATATTATGAGAATGATTGATATAATGAATGCTAGATATATAAAGTCCTATGCAATTAAAATATGTTATTAAATAGCAACAAAGATTTATAGGGCTGAAAAATGTATTTTCTTTACTTTTATATATTTTGTAAACTGTAAAATAGTTTTGCTATTTAAAGTAATAGAGTAGTTAGAATAATAATTTTTTTCATGAATGGATGTGTTATAAACTTAATACTAATATGAAGACAAATTCTTTTATAAAATTATTTTCAAGCATTCAAGAGTAATACAATTCCTTACTTCGAATTTCACAATGACCTTCTTTTCAGGTGGAGTGAGCTAGAAAAAGATTACATTGACGAGTGTAAATTAAAACAAAATTTAAAAAATAAATATAAAATAAAATGTATAACAAAACTTATTTGCTGCATACAATTTAGTCATCTTTTAATGTTTTTACTTTATATGCATTTATACAACTTAATTTATTAGGTTTTACTAGCATATTTTCGTCTTTTGATATTTTTAAGAGGTAAAAAATAGACTAGATGTATTTTGCAAAATTATTCTAAATTACTGCAATTAAATCTGTATCAAAAATATTTTTAACCCTTACAAGGATTGAAAATATGATTCCTAATACCTGTAGTAATATTTCAGGGCTTGGAATTATAAACTTTACAGGGGAAAAATGTTTTTTAATCATATTCTATATTTAATTCTAGACAAACGAATAAAAATGAAATCAATGCAAAATAAATTCGTGATTCTTTTTGTAGCTTTTTATGTATTTTATTTTTATTTTTTTATGTAGATTTTACTATAACTTATAACTATTTCTAAAAATGATAAATTTCATAATATTTATGTATACTCTATCCAGAAATATATAGAATGAATTTGTAAATCAATGTAAAATAAATTCATGAAAAGTTATTCGTGATTCTTTTTTGTGGCTTTTTATGTATTTTATTTTTTAATGTAGATTTTAGTATCACTTATAACTATTTCTAAAAAGGATCAATTTCTCAATATTTATATATACACTATCCAAAAATATACAGGATACATTTGTAAAAACAGAATGATCTATTAACAAATTTGTAATATGCGATGTTAGGCTTACCTTATGTACAGTTTCAACAACACAATCGAAGATCTATAAAAAAAGAAAGAAATTGGTATCATTTTGCTTTTGCAATTTAGTAAAATAAAATATGTTCCATAGGTTCCGAATATCAGACTATATACATGTATAATGATAATTAATTATAAAGACTTTTTAATTTAAATATCCTTTTGCTATCTTTTTCACTCTGAATTATACTTAGTTTCCTTTAAAGTATACGATGACTTAAAACTTGTCCTGGCTACATTGATTGCTTCATGCAAGTTTATGTATGTTTCACAGCAGAAAATTAAATATTTCGTAAAATAATAGATATTTCAAAAATCTGGACATAATTGATTCATTATTTCTTCCTTATTTCCCGAATTTATAAATTATCTTTTAACTGAAATTTTTTCTCCAATCCACAATAAAATAAAAATGTTTCGTTTGAAAGCTTAAGAAATTTTCTTTATTATATTGAATGGAAGGTGGAAAGCTTTAAAAGGAGTAAAAATTGAAAAATTGAAGGCTTCAGTCACCATTTAAAAATTAAAAATTATTATTCTTTTTCTTAATTGTTAATAGCAACCACTTTCCTATGATTAAGTAAGCAGTGGCCTAGTGGTAAAGCCTCGGCTTCGGAACCGGAAGGTTGCAAGTTCGAGGCCCGATTCCGCTGAAGAACCGCCGTGTAAGTGGGTCTGGTGCACGTTAAATCCATCGGGGCTAAACGCTCTCCCGCTGGTGTGGTGTGGAGAGGAGGGTGCCAGCTCAGGTGTTGCCCTCATCATCTGACCGAGGTTCAAAATGGCGGGGTTCATCCCAAAATAGTCCTAGTGTTCCTTTACAATGGGGCGTTAATATAACTAAACTAAATTAGGAGAAAGATGAAGGGGGGGGAGGTTGTTAGGAAGGAGAAGAGACTTCGGGGCTTTGTTGCGACTTTGAGGCTTTCCAAGTGCCTAGTGTTGCTTTAAAACGGGACGTTAATATAACTAAACATAACCAGTCTTTGTTCTCTCGTTTCTCAAGGGATGAAGTTGTCTATCTCATTCGAATTTAGAATTTTCAGCCGTTTTTCACGGCTTTCTACAAATATGAATAGCTGAAGCTACCTTCTTTTTAGAGCAAACCTTTCAATTCTTTGATTTTGAATAAATGAATTGAGGTGTTTATCTATTAAATTACTCATCATTGCGAAAACCAAAAGAAAAGATTTAATATCGCGGTTTTAGATTCTTTTTATCCGTTTCAATCTTATAAAATTAACAATATACCTTTTTTATTTTTAGGAGATATCGTATGCTTCATTTTTAATAAATTAAATTTAAGGTGTCGTCCTCGTCATCTGACCGTGGTTCAAAATGAAGTGGTCCCAAAGTAGCCCAGTATTGCTTCAAAACGGGACGTTAATATAACTAAACTAAATTTCTGTAACTAACAGGACAGTTTGGATTCAGATTTAATACAAATATGGGACAGATTATGGAGAACTGCTATAGATCCAACTAATCCAAGAGTCTCTCAATTTATAGAATCGAATCCTGCGAATACTTGCCTTGGCGGGAATTTCAGGGACCTTGTACAAAGGCTCGTGTTTGCTGCATCTCAGAGCTTCGTGTCCAACATGCTCCTTTTGACACTTCTGATGTGCAGCAAAAACCTGCATGAAAATGATAGAATTTAAAAATCAGACGCTTTGGATTAAGCTGTGATTTAAATTAACATATATAAAATGTGATGGTGTGTGTTTTTTTCATGCTTGTATAGTTTTGTGTAGATGCTAAAATAAAAATTAATTACGAAGAAAATTTTCTAATTAAACTTCTGAATTGTAATGAAATTCAATTATTTCTTTTTATATCTTTAAAAAATTACTAAATTAGTTTGTTATTTCTAATTGAAAGAATTTTCCTGTTACTTGACTCAAACTTAATACAATTGGCATTATAATGCTAAAATAATAGTCACATGGTGCATTTTGGGAACTTTTCTCGTATTTTGGCTTGTAAAATAATTTCAATTAAAAACATAATATATTTTTATATTGAACTATTAAATACTTTTCTACAGCACATGTTTCAATTAAATAAAAGTAAGTTTTCTTTTAATTCAATGGTTTTAAAAGTCTAATCACTTTTTTTTTGTTTTTAATAGCAGAATTGAATTGATTAGTTTAACAACTAAAGTTTTAAAATAACAAAAAGTATAATTGTCAGATGTTTTTTTCCTTATTATTATTGCTAAATAATAAATAAATATAAAATGATTACGGAAAGTTCTTATACTTTGTCATAAATAGCTACAAATGAAAAAATTATAGATTTTTACAATTAATTATCCAATAATTATTTTGAAATTACCTTGTTTCGATTAAGTTGAAGCATATTAATTGACTTTTTTTTATATCAATCAACTTTTTATTCTCAATAGAAGGCACATGAATCATTATCAAACAAAATTTTTAAATTTCTTTCCAGTACAATCCTTTGTGGATTCTATTTTTATAATTCTATTTATTAAATTTCATTTTCTTTATAGTTTTTTTTTTAATTTCTTTATGAATAAGTGTTACATTAAGAAAAGTATAAATAAATTTTTATACGTTTGAATATTTTGTAAAAAGAATTATTGAAAAAGTCAGTATTGTCAATAATTTGTAAAGGATGCTAAATAAAACAATTTCTATTGCTATGTATTTATAATTTTGTAGCATTCCATTGATCATTATAATATCAGAATTATAAGAGGGCTTTTTTTTCAATTCGATACACAAGTTTTTATAATAAGAAGAGTAAATATTATTGATGAAAAATTATATTTGAATACAAAAATTCAGAAAATTTTATTTCTGCTCTATATTAATGAAACAATTATTAAAAGTAATCTTTTTATCCACGATTACTTACTCTTGGGGGTAATTCCTTCTCACAAGCAGCATATTTAGCACAGAGAACAGGATCACGACCTGAAAAAAAAAGTGTTATCATAATTAAATCTAAACCAATGTTATCATTAAAAACTATATTTTTTTACCTTTAATTTGTAAAAGTTGTCTTAAAACTAGAAAACTGTTTGTATAATCTTTGCTATTAGACAGCATACAAATTGATATTTTACTGTCTAAATTCATTGCAATAGGTTTATGATCTTAAGAAATAAACGATTTAGTGTCAGCAAAGATGTTAAAATTCCGAAGCATTTTTATTTTTACTTATCTTTAGGTTACAAAAAATCAATAACATTTTATGAAAAATCTGATGCAATTAGAAGTTTAACATAAAAAAATTAACTTCGAAAATAATTTGTGTTCGTTTGGTTTAATTTAGTTTTTTAATTATTACTCTGTTTGAATCTATTAGAAGTTCAATTTATAATGAACTTCATAAATTTAAAACCGCACACATATATCAAACAAATTTAATTCACAATATTTGGAAATAATACAATTATATTTATACATTTCTATCGACATTTTTTATACGAAATTCTTTATGCATATGTATACAATAGATTGTGGAATTTGTTTGTTATAACTATATACCAACAAAGATTTAAACATTGTTTAAAAAACGAGATATCATTCAAAATTTTTATTTTAATATTTCCACAAATTTTCTCTTGTTGTATCAAAAATGCTTCAATATAAATGAGCAAAGAAACGATATTTAAATTATTATATAGATAAACTATTCCAGTTAAGTGAATATTATAATTTATTTATACATAAGCTAAGAAATTGTATTTTATACACCAACTTTTAGTTAAAGGTTTCTATGAAAGAATAGTAAAGCCATCCACTTACTAATAGAAATACAGTTGATTATGCTTAAGAATTCAGCTTTCCTCAGCGACACCAGATAGGTCTTTTCAACTGCCTCTCCTTTGGTGAAAAGAGAAGCTAAGACGAGGAGTAATCCACTGAAGATAAAAGACCTCATGATGAATCAATAATCAAATGCTTCTACTGATTGTAGAACTGTTCTGAACTGTTTGTGAGTTCGGAATGATTCTTACAGATTCTGGTCTAACTTTTATACAATTCGTACATCATGAGCACCATTCTGATTCTTGCTGAAACCTTGAACGCCATTTCGTGGAACACATTTTACAATGAATTTCTGTATAGAGTGAAACTGTAGTGTGACTGAATGTTTCACTTTAATTCGACCTTCCAGGTTCTTTTAAGCGTAATTTTCTTCGTCATGTAAAATTGTTTACACTTTCGTCTGTGCTTAAAATCGGAAGGATTTTTTTTTCTTTATTTTTGACAAATGTTCTGAAAAGTGCGTTAGAGCCATTGACTGTGTTTTTGGAGATCAGCTCTGATGCATGAAGATAATCCTGGCATTTATATTCGACCTTTTTTTTTACAACTGAACCTTCCATTTCAATATCAACGAAGCGTGCGGGACGCTACTGTGAATGTAACAACGGGATATTATCTGGGAAATTGTTACTCATTTTTGAGAAGGTATAATAAATATTAATGTGGACAGTTACTGGTAAAAATCAACTTGAAAACAATTTTGTCATACAATTGTTTCAGATTTGAAGACAGTTAAATTTGGATACGGTTAAAGAAATTATTAATTAAATGATTAAGAAGCGATCATTTAAACCAATCTATATAAATAAAAAGGAATGTTTGTCTGTATGTCACTTATGCCTTTCTAAACCGTTCACAAGATTGCGATGAAACTTGGTCAGCCTATTGCTTACATCTACTGGATGGTTATAGGAATAGTAAAATTATCTAAAAAAATTTAAAAATTCACATCTCAATGGCATCTATTTACCAAGGATGAATCTCCAAATAACTCGCCTAGGAGACACAACAGATTCCGTAGAAATGCTAAATCCAATTAGAAGATTAATAATAAATATCAAATGCCATGCGAGACATTTTCAGAGGTCGCAACTTTATTACAAATCATGCAAGAAGGTTTTAGGGAGACCAATCCTGCGGATTTAAATTCTTAATTAAATTTTATCGTTTTTCGCAATGACTTCCAAAAATATTATAGTAAAAATAATTTTGCCCCATCTTATTTTTCAAAAACAAATTTCAACTAATTTAACGATTTTATGGCTTAAATATGTTTTCTATATTGAATCAATTTTAAAAGAAAATATTCTGATGGCATTTTCTGAAATTAAACTGAACGAATTGAAAATTAAAAAAAAAGGAATTAAGAGTTCTGAACGAATATTAAACGATAATTATAATATCGTTTAATATAAGAATTATAATTATAACGATAATTATAATTCTGAACGAATATTAAACGTGATACAATAAATAGTTTCCTTCACTACCGTTCTGAAAGAACACCAAGTTGTACAATTCTAAAAGAACACACAAAACCAATATATAAAAAAGGATTGTTTGTCTGTTCGTATTTTATATACTGTCGTACCGTTCATCCTATTTTGATAAAGCATTGCCAAATGATTGATTCCACTTAATATTATTTTTTTGGGCTGCAGCAACGCGCCGGGTACCAGCTTGTAATATATGCAATAGAATACAATAATTAGAGATCTCTCTTTCTCTCTTTATATGTATGTATAAAGGAGACTATTTTTAATTTACAAAAAAAAATTATATTCATTTTTTCTCTTTTTATATATATATTTAAAAAGAGGTAATTGGATATATTTTTAATTCTACTTTTGACCTCTATATTCGAAATCCACTTACATAGATTGCATTTAATGATAGTCTAATTAGTACTTTG
Source organism: Argiope trifasciata (assembly GCA_026543055.1). Taxonomy (NCBI): domain Eukaryota; kingdom Metazoa; phylum Arthropoda; class Arachnida; order Araneae; family Araneidae; genus Argiope; species Argiope trifasciata. The sequence goes on from JAPMOQ010039177.1 coordinate 1,942,368, forward strand.
ATGAATCACACTATAAAAAAATCTTATCGGATTAAACATATGAAGTATTAAATATATTTACATGATATACAATGAAACATTTTAGAGTTAAATCATAACTAATAAATTTAAGATTTACTTAAAGATGCTAGTTTCTCATATGCAAAATGCACTCTATGCCACTTTCATATACGCAAAAATTAGTGAAACCGAAGTCTTCAAAATATCTATAAATTCTCAATCGATTGTGTACTATTAGATACAGAATAAACAATTTTAAAAAAGTTGGAAGATTTTGAAAAAATAAACAACGAGAAAAATAATAAGCAAATACTTCTTATGGACTTTGACAAAGTATAAAAATCGGTACATTACTAAACAACAATAACACAGCTTCTTATTAAAATTTCTTCAAAATCTTGTTTAGATGTCAAAGTTGCTCTGTAAGGAACGTACTACTCGACAGCATTGTAAAGTTAATTATAAGCGTACTAAAATTACGGGGAAAAAATCTATGATTCGACAAATGGAACTCGGTACATTAGATGTAAAAAAAACTAGAAATATGTATTTATTGTAAACATTTATGTTTTCAAATCTAACGACTTTAACTATTGTATCAACATTAGAAAATCTGCTGCTTTGCATGTTTTAAAAATTGGCAAGAAGTCAGATTCGTGAGTTGATTTAAAATAAACTGTATAAATCTGCAATTAAATTATTTAACACATTGAATGCCATGGCAGTTTTCAGAAATCTGGCCTAAAATGACACTAACTCATTTGAACTCATTTTTATAATTATAATTTTTGTTCGTTTTTTAATAAATCTTCTGTTTATGCAAGCCAACATGGTTTTTTTCCCAGGAGCCATCTACCGATATTAACGCTGATACACTACGAGTTAATTCGCCGCTGCGCAGAAATGGCAAGCAAACACAGCACGAGATAACTCATCCTAGGAACGAACGCAATCTACGAGTTATCACGTAGTTGGCAGTCATCGTGTTAAAAGTATAAATTACAAAAAAAAAGTTGACAGGAAATATTGTAATAAATGTGATACATCTTCTTTGAAACTAAATTTTCAAATCTTTAAAAAAATGTAGATATTGGACTTGGTAATTTTACTTTTGCAAAAATCTAAGCGTTAGAAGCTGTTATCCAAATTGGAACAAGAGAACACCATATGTAATTAAAACTCCAACAGTGGATAAAACGAATCCTCGAGTGATTGTAAACATACCCCATCCTGTCATGCTTATATCGGCATTTTTTATACCATCTATCAATATCGTGAAGCCCATCAGGGCATCGCTAGATAAATTCCTCTGCAATACTATGTCTGAAATGCACAAAACGCGTTGTTTTAGCCTTTCACCAGCTGTCGATACTTCAGCAGCGCTACAAGTCATAGTGGAAAAGATGACAACAGAATAAATGAAAGTCAGAGCAGTTTCCGCAGAAAGACAAGGCTTGTCCAACATTCCATTTGCTGCCAAGAAGCCGCTCAAGGTATTGAAGAAACAGCTGATGCAAGTGACATATGTGAAGAATACTATAAAAGACATGGCGTCATCTGCTTCATTCATGGCGTATATTATTCTTCGGAATGTTGTAAATTCTTGGGCAAAATTTTCCTTTGAAGAATCATTCTTTATGTTTTCCACCAGACTTTCACCGTAAGATTTAAGAAGTCGACGTAATATCAGATGCACGTTGCAACAAGACAAGATGCTTACAGCGACCGTGAATACTGTAAAGCTGTAGTTCATGAAGTAGGATACTAATAGCATATGCACTACATTGACTGTTCCATTGGCTGTAAAGTTGTAACCAAATCCTTCTATGTATGGAAGATGTTGCACTTCGTCTTCATAAAGCAACCTTAAGCTAGTTAATATCAGCAGGAGTATATTTAAAATCGTAAATGCTAGGCTTTGAAGGTAAATCTTTACCTTCAGACTCTTATAAACTGATAAGGATACATCTTCATACAGCTGAGAAACAGTGGTGATTACTTTTGGAATTTTGTAATTATCAAAAACCATGTAGCATCGTATACAAAAAGCTGCAATGTATTTCACACCATAAGTAAGAGTCATTGCCTTAGAGGCTGTGAAGTTATGCGAAAAGAAAATAACGATTGCTAAGGCTACAAATGTAGTAGCTGTTACAGCTATATCATAGCACTTTCTACTATGAATATCTTTCCCATCGTCTTTTTTATTTTCGGTGGCGCATGGGAATGAAATTCCTAAAAAGGCAGCCATCTTGAAAACGGGATGAAAATCGCTACGTATAACCATTTTGCATCCTGGACCTCTTCGTTGGCATCCTGAAAAAAGCAGGTACATTTTTCGTCTGGTTGTATCAGTCTCCAAACCGTTACTCAAATAAGGTTTATTTTTATCTGCTTCAACAAAACTACTTTCCGTCATTTTTAAACTAAAAACTGCAGATCGAATTCTCACTTGAAAGGTTTCAATGCTCTACACACATCCAATATGTGGAAAGGGAAACTAATCTGAACGATGCCAATATCTGAAGCACGTAATTTGTCTCCAACAATTTGATTTTTGAAGGGGGAACAAGAAATTTAAGATTCAAAAGAATAAAACATGAAATGCTTTCAAAATGAATTCTCCTAGAATAACACGAATGCTTTTGATAGAAATTCTAACATTGCATTCATGTCCAAGGTTGCTGGAAGACCAAATGATGTAAGATCTTGGAAAAACCGCGCTGTATGTGAAAGTACTTTCACATTTAATAACCCTTAGGGGAAATTTTTAAACAGAATTTTTCTGTAATTAACCTTGCTGGTAATTGACTGGAGAATTGCGTGCAGCCAATCCAAGAACTTAATACGTTTTACAGTTACACACCTTTTATATACCGTCAAAAAAGAGAGAAAAAAATGCTAACACATTAATAAAAGGTTTGCCCTGCCCAAACACGTAACCACGATCGATTTCAGAGCCCCACCTGTTGACAGACTCTAACCAACAACTCAACTCTCTGATTAACAGACACACGCCAACCCAGGCCATTACTTAGAAATGCCATTAAGGAACATATATCAATTAATAGTTAAATATTTGATGGAAAACACTCTTCCACCAAGTTCATCGTTCGCGGTCCTAAGAGGAAATTGCATTCTGCGAATTGCAGGGGCGTAGCACGAATAATTCTTTCGGAGGGAACGCCAGCCTGCAACCACACTGTCAGCTTTGTCAAAGATATTGAGTCATTTCTCATTAAATAAATAAATAAAAGTCATATTGAAGAGAATAATAAATGTCTTTGTCTTTTTTGCATGTAATTAGTTTCTTTAGGGTTCATAAAACTTTGATGCGAAAACTCGTAGCTTCTTTTATTAGACACAAAGAATGAATAAAATCAATATGTATGATTGGCATTCATTCAAATTTTAGGAAAACAAATTTATTGTCAAACAAAAAGATGTGATTTCTTATAGGAAAAAATGTTTTAGTGTAGTGGCGTCTATTGACGCTTTTAATGTCTCACTTCCGCGTTATGGTGTGAATACATGCATAATATAAGAAGTTGTGGAAAAAAGCCAAGTGAATTAAAAATATCCTTTGGTTAAATTAGGAAAACAATAAATTTTTTTAAAATATCATTTGGCTTAAGTGGGAAACCGGAAAATCTTTTTAAAAAAATAGAGTTTACTCCTTTCAGAATTAAGAAATTTTCACTTTTGAAAATGCACACGATAGTATATTTTAAAACATTTCAAATGTGCGTGAATTGTTCCAAAGCTTTGTAAATAAATACGTAAAATAAATGTTAATGTCAAATTAATAGTATGTATAAGATTAAAAAGAAGTAAAGAAGTTCCAAAATATTAAGAAAAGTATAATTCAAATAATTGTAACGTCTTTTCTGAAAAAAATTTTGTTTCAAAAATCAAATCGAATTCACCATGTTATCATAAAATATTTTGCTCTTCCACAAAATAAATTTTTAGTTTGCCTAATTTTTCAAATAAAATTTGGTAAAAACATAACCCATTTCCATAGAAGACAATAAAAGGTGTAATTATTCTTTTTTTAAACTTAAATATTGTATGAGACTAAATTTACACATCGTGAAAAGGTTAGACCTTCAAAGACCTTCAAAAATGTTAAGTTAAAGGAATTCTTGCTTTATAAAAGGTAGGAATTTCTTATTTTATGAACTGTAAGTAACTAAACGATTATTTTTCACCAACTACAAATGATTTTTACGAAAGCTACGATAACAAATAGAAACTTATAAGTTTGTCCAACTGAGAATTCTACAGAATTTAAAAACATTTTAACCTTTTAAAATATAAAATGACTAAATTAGTGCAAAAATGATAAAGACTTGTTTCATAATAAACTATGAAAAACCTCTATGAAATACTCTAACAAAATTGCAAAATCAAATTGGGGAATTTGATGATAAAAAATCTATTCAACACATGCCAAATACTGAAAGTTTTGAAGTGAGAAGAAATGAAGCCATAAAATCGTGGTTATCCTCCATTTAATAATCTTTATCTTGTTATTTATTCAACCAAGAGTTATATTCAAGCTACAAACCAAATAATACTTTATAGATATTTTTACCAGAGCTAAAAAAATAGTATTCCCAACTATTAAAATCAGTACCAATGACAAAGATTCCTAAGAGAAAAAATGAAATTAATTTATTTATATAAATCAATTTATTTATGTAATTAGATTATTTATATTTTATTAATTTATTTATATTTTAAATAAAATATATATTGCAATCGGTAAAAAGCAAATTAAAAATGACGAAAAAATGCATTTATCTTTTTAAAAAGCATTGTCAAAATTAGAATGATTATTGATTTCAATATATTGATAGAAATGACAATCCAGAATTATTTGGACTTATATTTTAAACTTCATTAATTCCCGCAAATAAAACATATAATCTCTAACTTACTTTGGACATTTTTTCTCTCTGTTCTGTTCACAATTTGCAATTTTTACCTGATAGCAGACACAAAAATGTATTCTATAATGATAAAATTTTAGTATATAACATAAGCGTTAAAACGAATGCTATAAAAAGCGATGGTATAAAAGTTTTATGCATTACGTACTGTTAGACTAGTAAAACGCAATGCAGTAATTGTCAGTTGATGCACGTGCAAAAATACTGTAAATCAGCACAATTACCAGACAGAAATAACTCCACTGGGTATTCAACTGAAAAAAAGGGAATGATTATTTTTACATATGTTTTTGGAATTGTTAACGAATATCACACGCATAGTAACAATAATTTCTTTTCTCGTATATAATATATATACACAAGAAAGTAATGTTACTTTCCACAAAAACTACATGCATGTTAATGAGTGTGAATATATATATATATATATATATATATATATATATTTATATATATATATATATATTAAATAATTAAAACCCATTTCCTGAGTCAACAAAAATTAAATCGAAACTAATTATGTCGAAATTAAAATTAAATTCGGAATTAAACAGCGAAAAGTTCACAAAAATGAAATCTAAATGAAATAAAACCTGTTTATGAAACAAATCTAAATTAATATAAGTAAGTAAGTGAAACTAATTACGGAAACGAAACTAAAAATTGGAATCAAGACTAAGAATGTTTTCGGATTCGAACAAATTTAAAATATCAGAACATATTGTATTTAGTGAACGCAAATGCAGCTGCAACTAAAATACAGATAAATCTAAATAAATTAGCAATATAAACTGAGTAAGAAGGAATACAACATCATCAAAATTACAAAAAATAGAAAAATATTTTTATATTTCTATTGTATTATTATATACTAACCGCCTTTAGTGACCAGCTGGTTCGCAATGAGTAATGCTTTCTAAAATTTTCAATTAAATACTTATGTGCCTTCCTTTCTTTATAACTTCTCAGCCAAATATGTTTAAACTTTGATAGGCACATAACTCATATTATTATAGAAGCCTCACGATTTTTTTTATCATTGCATTATATATCTCTCTGATTCGTAATAAGCTGTCATTGAATTGTGTTTAAACTATCACATTTTATATTTTTTTCATAGCATTGCACTTCTTTTTTAAACACGTTCTGTACATCACACTATCCTTGTTTTTAATCTACAATAAGAGTCAATTTAATTATTCAGTTTGAGTTTTTGTCAAAGTGACGGCAATCTCTGGTACACTCTTAACGTGCTCTTGCAAGTTAAATTCTACTTTCATTTTGTGATAAATTAATTGCTTGAAAATATGATTATAATATTTTTTTAAATATTCATTAAAAATAGAATCTGAATTTATGAATTAAAACAAGGGTTACAATGTAAAAAGTTATTTTTAAGAGGATTTCAAAAACAGTTTTACACTGTAATATTTGCAGAAATGATCGCAGAAAAATTTTAAATGTAAGCGTAATTTTAATTCATTTATGTTCCCCAGAAGAAATTCCGCCCAGGTATACTTTTTCATTCACCAAAGTAAATATGAATATACCAAGTGCGGTATCATATGGTCTGGTGTGTAGAGCAGTAACACACATACATATTGATACATACATACATACATTGATACATACATACATACATTGATACATACATACATTCATTGATACATACATACATACATATACACACATACATACATACGCAAACACATATTCATTTGATTATCAGCCTTGAAGTAATTCCGGATATTGATTGGCCTGAAATTAATGGACGAAAAGATTTAAAAAAATCCTTTTTAATAATAATACTCCTTTTTTTTATAAATCAGTCAACTTTAAGGATTGATTGGTGTAACAACTTTTGCTTAAAATATTTGTAAAAATATTTTGTTAAATATGAGTCTCGGAGTATGAAAATATCTAACAGTTATTCATCAATGCATTTTTTGACTCAAGTTACATAAAATGTAATTATTATTATTGTAATTATTTAGACCAAGTTATCAGTACTATGTATGCCTTTTACTAATGATTTACAAATTAGCCATTTGGACCAAATTTGAATGCGTAGCGTATCCAGTATAACTTCAAACATGTTTACCACAAACAAAAAGCGCAGTTATTGAATTAATGATATGGATATTGCAAATGATCATAGAAACCTTTGCCTCGCATTTATTTTTTTAGAAAACATAACATTAAATATTTATTTAATTTCGTCCAATCATGTGTTGAAAGTTACATTTTTTTTTTTTCGATTTAATTTGCAATTATAGTTACTTAATTTTTTAATTTGAACTTCTGTCAATATGATGGCAACAGTTTTATAAAAGCTATTTTTTCCCTTTGCTCATTTATCGTTTGCTATAAAATATTATTGTTTTGACCGAATTATATTGTTGAAAAATATGGTTAAAATATTTCGTTAAAAATAGAATCTTAAGTTATATGTTACAATACTGGTATCATTTGAAAGATAAATATAAGATCTTTAACTTAATGTAAAAATCATCTTTGAGCAAAAATAATTTCGGAAGTTATAGTGGAAAAACGTCTAAATTTCGCTTCATTTGTAATTAATTTAAAATCTAGTTAAAAATTTAAAAAAAGGGCTCCGAGGTACACATTTCAGACCTAAAACGAAACCAATATTAGATCGAAATCGAAATTAAAACTTAATTCGGAATTAAACGCTAAAAGTTCACAAAATGAAAGGTAAATGAAATAGAACCAATTAATGAAACAAATCCAAATTACTATAATTAATAGAATTATGTAAACGAAACAGAAACGGCATTAACCACGGAAACGAAACCAAATCCGGAATCGAAATTGAAAATCATTACGGATACAAACAAGTTTAAGAATTAAAAAAGTTTTTGTTTTTAAATCAATTGTATTTGGTGAGCGCAAATGCAGCTACAACTAAAATACAAATGAATCTAAATTAATTAACAAAATAAGCTAAACAAAAAGGAACGCAACCAACTCAAAACAATAACCAATAGAAAAACAATTCAACCTGAAAACTTCGTCAAGGGTCACTTCCAGTCAAGGATTCAAAATAAGGGGGAAGCATCGGTGGATAATGGTCAAACGAGGTGCCAATATTTTTGACCATTGTCCACCGACGCCTCACAGAAAAAAATCCCTTATTTTGAATCCTTGCCTGGAAGTGGCCCTTGACGAAGTTTCCAGGTCGGATTCTTTTTCTATTGGTTATTGTTTTGATTTGGTTATGTAACTTTTTGCTTAGCTTAATTTATATATATATATATAATCATAAAATTATTAAAACAATCAAAATCCATTTCTTGATCAACAAAATTAAAATGAAACCAACTAGGTCGAAATCGAAATTAAAACTCAATTCAGAATTACACGCAAAAGTTCACAAAATGAAAGGTAAATGAATAAGAACCAAATAATGAAATAAATCTATAATACAATATTCAAAGAGTTATTTAAACGAAACAAACGTAACTACGGCAACGAAACCAAACCGGAACCGGAACTAAAAATCATTACTGATTAAACAAGTTATAAGAATTAAAAATTTTTAAATCAATCATTGTATTTAGAGAGCGCAAATGCAGCTACAACTAAAATGCAAATGAATATAAATTAATTAACAAAATAAGATAACCTAATCAAAATAATCAATAGAAAAATCATTAGAAAAAAATAGTCAGTAAAAATAGTCAATAAAAAAGGAATCCGGCCTGAAAACTTCGTCAGGAGCCACTTTCAAGCAAAGATTCTTAAACAGGGGTTTTTTCTGTGAGGCGTCGATGGACAATGGCCAAAAGTACTGACGCCTCGTGGCCCGAAAATCCCCCGAAGATGAAAGCAAAAGAGACATACCAATTCCAACAGCAAAAGACAAAAACAAAGCAAAACATCAACAAATGAAACAAATATATATACAAAAGGTAAAACCACATAAGAAAGATCATAATTAATGACAAAATTAAGAAAATCAGCTCGCTGACCTGTCCGCTAGTATCCGCCATTCCTTATCAACAACAACACCACCGTGCAACTAAACATAAATGTGATTTTTTAGCACCATCTATTTCACTAATATTTCATTATTTCTTTTTTTATTAAAATATTGATATTACAGTAGTTTTTGGGAAAATCATTATTGTTTAAATTTTTAATAAAACTATTTGTTGCTTTTATAAAAGAAATTTTGTTATTACAAATTGTTTTAATTTTATTAAATTGTGAGAAAATTACATTTTTGAAAATTTTAGAGTTAAGATTAGAGTGATAATTACAGAGTTTAATTATATTAAATTTGAATTCGTCTCTTTTATCATAAATACCGACTATTGTTTTTTCATTAGCAATTTTTATCCTTAAATCCAGATAAGTAGCTTCAAGATTATCACTATTTGTTTCTTTTAAAGTTAATTCTTTAGGATAGCAGTTAGTAACAATATTGGTATTATCTAAGTTAATCAAAATTAAATCATCAATAAATCGCCAACCGTTTATTAAGTAATTATTAATTATTTTTTTCTCGTAATAATGAAGGAAAATGTTAGCTAAAGCACTTGAAAAAGCTGTACCCATTGGGATACCTTTAACCTGTTTATAAAAATCAATACCATTAAATATATAATTTTCGGTAATATTAAAATTGCATAAAGCCAGCCAGTCATTTTTCTTAATTACATTTTCATTTAAATATTCATAATATATATGAGTACAGACATTTATTAATTTCTCATGGGGCAGGTTGGTGTATAAATTTTCAAAGTCAAAAGTATTAATTTTATAAATTTTGTTATCTTTTAAGAAATCCAAAATCTTTTTGTTATTATTAATGACAAAACAATCTTCTTCTTCAATTTTATTTAAGATAATTTTTAGGAATTTGAAAAATTGCTTCCCCATGTAGTAATTATAACTTCCTGTACTACAGGTAACAAATCTAAATTTAATTGGTTTTTTGTGAAATTTAACAGTGGGGAACAAATAAGGATACTTTAGAGAGCATGTTTTAATTTTAATTTTTTTAGCGAAAGCTAACAATCTTTTGTCTAGTTCTTTTTTATTAGAATTAACCAAATTATAAGTAGAATTGGAATTATACTCACTAATTAAAAGTTCTTTATAATAGTGCTTACACATAATACAGAAATTGTTTGACGATTTATCTATAACTGTTATAATAAATTTTTCTTTTAAATTTTTTATTTCTTTTTTTATTGATTTGGTAGCATAAAATCCCCGTTCTTTTATTCTAACTTTACCCATATTATACTTAGTTTTAATTTCTCCTAAGACCCTAATTTTCCATTCATTAAATCCCTCTGGAGGCCAATTATATTTTCGAGATATTTTAGATATAAAAATGTC
>JAPMOQ010039177.1:1960804-1974479 GCA_026543055.1 Argiope trifasciata
TGTGTGTGTGTGTGTGTGTGTGTGTGTGTGTGTGTGTGTGTGTGTGTTGGCGCTCTACAGGCCAGACCGTTGAACCTACAGCAACCAAATTTCGTACATGTATACCTTTTAGGTCGGGAATGTGAATCTCGGAGCCCTTTTTTCGAATTTTTAATTAGAATTTGAATTCATTAAAAATTAAGCAAAATTTCGACGTTTTTCCGCTATAACTTCCGAAAATATGATCGCACAAACATGATTTTTACATCCATTTAAAGATTAAAAAATTAGCTTTCTAATGGTATCAGTGTTTTAATGTATAACTTAAGCTTCTATTTTTAACAAATTTTTAAAGAAATATTTTAACCGTGTTTTTTTTTGAGCACGCGACTGGATAAAATAAAAGAAGCATAAAATGAGATATTTTCTAAAAAAATAAATGCAAAGCAAAGGTTTCTATAATCGCTTGCAATATCTAAATCATTAATTCAATAAATCTTCTTTATTTACGGTAAACCTGATTGAATTTAGACAGGATATACATTGAAATCCCGACTTAATGACATATTTCTATAATCGTTTGCAATATCTGTATCATTAATTCAATATTTTTTTCCATTATAAAATGTGATAGTTTCTAAAAAATGAATGCAAAGCCAAGGTTTCTATAATCGTTTGCAACATTTAAATCATTTATGGAATAATTTTTTTCCCTTTTTCGCTTTCTTTAAAAAAATATTTAATATTTTGGCAACATCAACAAAAAAAATTTTTAGAACAGCTGGTCGTCAAAGGTGGCTAGTTTAAAATAATATTAATAGGATTATAGTAATTTTAAAGAATTCCTTTAACATTTTTCTCTTATTTGTTTTCCCATAATTAATATGGACCTTTTGAAAAACTTTTGCCTTCTTGGAAAACTGCTTCCTATTTTTGTTAATTAATTTACTAAAATTTAGAGGCCTTGTACTGAATATTTATTAGGTTTGAAACACAAATAATTGAACTTATTGTAATGTATTCTATATTAATGCAATTTATTACAACAAATCCTGCAATTTTGGAAAATGAGATCAATTAATAATGTATGATTAATATTTCCAAACCACATCACATATCAAATACTCTCTGTAGGAAATTTTCAAAAGTTGCTTCATATGGGAAACAAGCCACTTTATCTCTATAAATAAAAATGAATGTTTATCTGTATGTCTCTGATGCCTTAGTAAACTCTTCACCCGATTACGATGAAATTTGATCAGTTTATTATTTACATTTAGGGGATGGTTATAGGGATATTATAATTTTCTAAAATTAAAAAAAAGAAATAGAATCTCAACCACGTCTATTAACAAGGATTCATCTCCAAATAACTCGCCGACAGGACAAAAGATTCTGTAAAAATGCCAAATCCAAGTGAAAGGTTTATATTTTGTAGCTAGAGTAAGCAAATGCCATGCAAGTCATTCTTGGAGGTAACAACTTTATGACAGATCATGCGAGAAAGTTTTAGAGACCAACCTTGGATGTTTTATATTTTAGTTAAATTTTAGCATTTTTCAAAGTAACCACCAAAAATATTGTAGTACAGATAATTTTGCATCATCTTCATTTTCAAAAATTATCTTTTCAACTATATGAACGATTTCATGGTATAAATATGTTTTCTATGTTTGATCCATTTTAAAAGGAAATATTTTAATCTCATTTTCTAACATTAAATTTGAGAATTCTGAATGAATATGAAACGAATCACGAGACACAATAAATAGTTTTCCTCATTCCCGTTCTGAAAGAACACCAAGTTTTACAATTCTAAAAGAATACGCAAATTCAATATATAAAAAAAGATTGCTAGTGTTCGTATTTTATGTACTGTCGTACCGTTCATCCTATTTCGATAAAACATTGCCAAATGATGGATTAATTTCACTTAATATTTTTTGGCGGCAGCAACGCGCCGGGTACAAGCTAGTATTCTATAAATAAGGGTCAACCATATTTTCTGTTGTAACTTTAATTCTACCTCTTTTGCTTTATTCTGTTCATATTATATCTCCTTATATATCAAAATTTAAAAATATATGATCTCTTATGTAATGGATGAACGTGTATGCATATTGTCTCTTTAGAGGCAATATCACATGACTTAAAAGTACAGCATTTGGGACAAGAAATATGGGTTGGAATCATTGGGGGATTTTTTTAATATTATAATTATAATCTCGATTAAAAATTGAACCATAATTTAGCGTTTTTCAGCTGTAAATACATAATAAATACTAATAAATTATTTTACACCGTTTAATTTTTTTAAAAATATGCATACTTTTAAGATCAGTTCAGTAATCATCTGATTTTTTTTCTTGAATTTTTACACTTTTAACATATTTTTCTCGTAATGTTCAAAAATACTTCTTATTTATAGAACAGGATTCAAAATGTTTTCATTGTTTCAAAAAATATTCAATCAGCTGATTCGGCCCGTTTTGATAAACTAAATAAGAAAGGATCGGCATACTAATAAAAAAGTTTCACAATTATGAAATATAACGAATAATTAAAAGATAACCTGAAAAATTATGTTTATAATAACATTGTGTGTTGCCATAGAACTTGAATCTATTAGAAAGTCTCATATAAACAATAAAAAATGCAACTACGTTTTATCAATATCCATCGCAATTAAAACTTTGTTGAAAAGTTCATAAAAATAAATATTGGGTAGCAAAATTTTGGAAATCAATAGAGATTTAAATGAAATTAACCACATTGCATACAATGACGTGTCTGAGACGCGCATCGAATGATTGAATTTTTAATTTTTAATCTGCAATCGAGTGAAAAGTATCAAATAATTTAAAATCAAAAAGTCATTTAAAACGTATTATTATTAAAGGAATTAAAATAATTGTAAATATTCCAATTAGGGAAGCTATTAAATTCGTCATTTAATTAGGAAGTAAAGTAAATTCGTATCTCAAGTGGGTAAATACATATAATATATCCAGTGGCAACTAGTTGGTCACCCAAGGCGACAAGTTTTGTAATAATTTCTGTTATTTTCTTTTTGAAATCAATTACATATTTATATTTTTATGGAATATTTGATAAATGAATGTAAAATTGTCAATAACAATACGCTATTACCCAATGTGAAAAAAAGGCATTTTTGTCACTCTTTGACTTTTTTGCTTTATACCACAATATAATCAGAATTCAATACCTTCATTAGAATAAATGAAGTGAACCGTGAAACAGCGTTCGTTGTCCTCAAGATGAACGCAACAAACAACTCTTTTCTGCTTTATTTTCCGAAGAGTTTCATAAACTAGAAGTAAGAGTGGGAAAAAGTTAAACAAATAATCCTTGTTAACCGTATTACAAATTTATACATGAAATTTCTCAGTAAAACATTCACACTGACTCTTCAACATTTGTATGAATCGTCACACTTTCGCCTTCTTACATACTGAAAGTTATAAACTTGTTGACTTCTGTCGTAATGCTTCACTGACTGCCTATTGATCTATTCACAAGCAACTTTATGATTAATTTTGGCCTTATCAGTGCTTTAAGCTTAAAATTATTTGATCCCTCTTCTTTGTTGGACTCCTAAATTTCTTATATTTCCATTGAAAGTTACATGATTGCAATATTACACGTATGGTTAAAGATTGTCCAGTTATTAGTTCTTTTGTGGCTTAAACCCAGTATAAAAGTTCTAGCTCTCTGGATCCTTCAGTCAGATCAAAGTAAAACTTTCCACTTTCCATCCCGATTTCTAAATTGCCAAAAGGGCTCTGAATAATGTATCTAAATTTTGTTGCGTTGTGTGTGACTGTTGGTGTTGTGAGTGTTTTCGGAGGATGTGCTAAAGATCGTTTTTTGTTCCATGAGCATTTCCCGGTTGAGGAAGCCCATTTGAAAGATGTGAAATTAATTGACGGAGAGCTGAAACTCAAACTGGATCGTAAAATAGAGGAAAAGGAACTCTTAGAGAAAACACTGGCTGCTTTGAAAAGTCGTTTACTGCATGAGCATGAAAGTATTGAAAAAGGAAAAACTTACTATCTGGAGGAATCTCATGTCCCAGCTGAAGAAAAGCATGAAATTACGTGTAAAATTCTTAAAAGCCTGTTTGGTTCGGATTTCAAAACGGAAGAACTCACCGAAAAAGATCTTGCAACCTTTGAAGTGATTTTGAAGTATTTATTTGAACACAGTAAAGGAGAAGATGCCATCGATAAAATTTTCAAATCTAAAATTGAAGATTCGGCAGTGAAGCACAGTGAAGGTGCGGAGAAAATTGCAAAAATGCTGGAATATACCCCTGAAGAAGGCAAGGACGTCAAGACTTACATTGCAGAAAGTATCCTACATGCTGGAATAAGTAAAGATGCCGATGTTCATCATGGAATTGAAGGAGAAGAGGCCTTGTTTAAAAAGCTTGAGAAATCTGAAGGAGTAGAAGCCCTGCTCAAAAAGCTTGAGAAATCTGAAGGAGCAGAAGCTTTGTTCAAAATACTTGAGAAATCTGAAGGAGCAGAAGCCTTGTTCAAGAAACTTGAGAAATTTGAAGGAGCAGAAGCCTTGCTCAAAAAACTTGAGAAAAGTGACGGAGAAATTTCTCATTTCTTAATGGATGACGAAGCAAAAGAATACCTCAAAAGCATAACTGAAGGAAAGATCAGCGAAGCTGAAATCCATTCTTTAGTTGGTGGAGACGAAGAAGCCTTGAAGAAGCTTTCTAAAATATTGAAAGATGGAATCTCCCACGAAGAAGGGTCCTTTTTATATTCATCAGAGCACGCCAAAGGGTTTGATTTGGAAAAATCCTCCGAAGCTGCTAAAGCTTTAGAAGAACATAAATCTTTCCAGAAAGAAGCAATCATAAACCACGGTAAAGATCATGCTTTTGATGAAATTCTCAAAAAAGAAGAAGCTCACGAATTAGATGAAGGTTTTGAGGAGAAGAAATTTTTTGGCACAAGCAAAGCTCTGGAAGAGCATAAGGAAGCTGCTTTAAACCATGCTAAAGATCATATTTATGATGACATTCTTAAGAAGGAAGAAGTCCACTCTTTCGATAAAGGATTTGAAGAAGAGAAACTTCATGGAGCTGCCAAGAGCTTTGAAGAACATCTTATAGGGAAAGATATCCACGCATCTGGAGAGAAAGCTTTTGGAATCGGTGAAGCTGTAGCAGAATCAAAATCTAAGGAATTCATTGCTAAAGCTGAAGAATCTGGATTTAAGAAATTATCAAAAGAGGAGGAGAAAGCAAAAGCTGGAAAAGATCTGAGCATAGAGGAAATTCTGAAGGAAGATGGTTATTACATCACCGGAGGTACCCATGCTTATGAGGCCGCTCGAGACCAGGTCCATGAAGATGCTAAAATACCACTTGTTGAAGGTAAGGAAAAAGCCATTGATTCTTCTATTGCTCATGGAGAAGAGGTATTTCATAAAGCAAGTGAAGAAGGGGCGAAAGGAAAAGAGGCCGTTCTGCATGGAATCAAAGGAAAAGAAGGCGTTTTGAAAGAAAAGGCCCATGGAACTGATGTTGCATTAAAAGAGGAGCATGTCAAACATGGTATCAAAACCGAAGAAACTCATTTGATTCATGAAATTCCTGAAGAGCATCATATTGCGACAGATCATAAAATTGATGAAACTCTTACCAAAGAAGTTCCTCATAGCAAAATGCATCAAATCAAACATAAACTTATGAGCATTTTAGGTAAAATGTTGCATATCAAAAAGTGCCATCTTGTCACCATGCCACCTCGTGAGCTGTTAGGAATTGTAGATTGTATTTCCAGAAGTAAGTGAAACATTCTTCCCAATAGTTATTGATTAAGAATTTGATTTTATCTGTTTCTATTGTAAATCAGTTCATAATCACACCCATTTATACTTTGGAGTATTTTTTATACTAAAATAATTCATTTCTATCATTTAAATTTAAAAGTATCTCAGTCATTAGCAATTCTTTAATAATATATGTATTCGAACAATTACAAATTTTATTGTGAAAATTATCTTTAAAAATTGTTTTTTCTCCAAATACATGTCTTATTTTTATGAGTTGTTTATTACAGATAATAAAAGCATTTGAATAAACTTAAATACGTTATTATACCTTATAAAAATTTAAAATAATATTTTAATTGATTAATCAGCTATTATTATTTCAATAAATTTAATTTTGGAAACATATTACAATTAGTGTGCTAAGTAATAGAATTTTTTTATATTTTATCAGCATTTTAATATTGTGTTACAGCTGTGTTTCTCATTCTCTCTGCTAATTAGAACAACTTCAAGGGAACAAAAATTTAATTTCATTGATAATTAAATAAATACTATATTCTAAAATGCTGAAAGTATATTATAAAATATATCAATGTATAAAATTTAACAGTGAAAAAAGTAGCGGTTATAAAATTTCACCTTTTTAAATATAAAACCTTACTTAAATAAAAGTGTATATGTAATTTTGTTTATCTATAACAGACTGTAAATATAATAATTTTATCATTCTTTTAGGTAAAGATCCTTTACTTTGTGAGAAATTCGCTATGTGTGAAAAGAAGATGCCATTGCAAGTAAGAATTTATGAACATTTTGAATTGTTTTTTATTTGTTGAGAAAATTAATATACAAGAAAATAAGAGCGAATTATTTGCATAATATGTATATATAATTATTTGTATAACCGATTATTCTTTAACTTAATAATAACTTTGTAATAATATTTAATAAGTTAACAGCTATGCATTTTAATACGAAATCAAACAATGAAGATTTAAAAGAAAGCAAACGATAATGTAATCAAAACGATTTTTTAACGAAACTAATTTTTACATATGTAAACAAAATACAATTTATTCATTCTCGCGAATTTGATTTACTTGGCTTTTAATTGTTAAAATAGTGTTAAAAATTGTTGTCAGTATTTATTTATTGCGTCATTTTTTTAATAAAAATAAGACAATGAAAGAGTTGAAAAATGTATTTCTATTTTTATTTATTGGGAAGATTAATATACAAGAAAATAAGAGTGAATTATTTGTATAATATGCATATATAATTATTTGTATAACCGATAATTTTTTAACTTAATAATAATGTAATAATATTTAATAAGTTTGCAGCTGTACATTTTAATATGAAATCAAACAATGGAGATTTAAACGAAAGCAAACGATAATATGATCAATATGATTTTTTTAACGAAATTAATTCCCGCATATGTAAACAAAATACAATTTAATTATTCTCAAGAGTTTGATTTACTTGGCTTTGAATTGTTAAAATAATCTTAAAAATTATTGCTTGTATTTATTTATTGCATAATTTTTTATTTATTGTGTAAAAAAAGGCAGTGAAAGGGTTGAATAAAAATGTATTTCAATTTTTTTATTTATTACTTTTCCTTTCCGTCATTCACCAAGAAGTTTTTCGATATGCTTAGTTACACGCAATCTTATTTTAGGTAATTCTTGCCCTCGAAAAGTGCCAAAAAGAAACCATTCCAGGTGGAGCGAAACGATGCAGCAAATACGAGCCACTTTATCCTTCTCTTGAAATTCCATACAAGGTGAATTGGAAAAATAAGCATTGTTTCTTTGTTTGAACTGAAAACTCTTTTCATTTCCTTTCTAATATTACATTTTATAATACTTATTTCTCAAACAGGAAATTTATAAAAGCTTACTGCATTGTAAAAAAACATTTCAAATTGAATCCTTCTTTTAATGTATTAAATCTATCAAACAAAATGTTATTTTGCTTTTTTTTGAAATAATATACAAAATAATACTTCTTTCAACGCAAAAAGTTAAATTACGTTTTATTTAATAAGAAATTTAATGTTATTTTTCTTGAAATAAACTAGATAAGCGTTTAATAAATTATTTAGAATATCGATAATCGAAATAGATCGAATCGATTTAGAATACCGTTTAGATTTAATTTAAATATTAACAATGTTCTTGATAAGGTTCTATATGTAATTGTTACATTTAAATTATTTTTTATTTATTAAAATTATTAAGTTTTTCTTGCGAGTCAAAATTTAAATTAACCAGTGGGGGACCGAGCTCCGCTCGGAGAAAACAGGTATCGAAGCTAACTCGGAGATTTAAATTTTCAATTGTGATTTATCAAAACAATACATGCCATAAGAAAATTTGTGAAACCATTGGTGAAAAGATAACCGGTTAAATTGCACCATTGTAAACTATTCTAAACAAAGTTAGAGTTAAGGGAACTATTCTATACAAATGTAAAGATTGAAGTGTGTTGAAGTTCAATATTTTTGACAAATTTATTTATAAAAACCAAACATATATACATACATAAGAAACATATTATAAACCTATAACAGCATAAACATAAAACTTTATTAGTTCGCCATATTGGCTATAGATGGCAGCACGTTACCGCTTAAAAATTTAAGTAGCCATTATGGTGAACTTATAAAGTTTGAAAATATCCTATCTGTAACTCCGAACTGCTCGACCGCAGCGCTTCAATACCGGCGCCAATCGATTCCTTGTGGCCAAAAACCCCAGACCCCCAAGTTTACCGGAGTTTATTAATTCTGGGGCGATTTTCGACTTGACAACCATTCCTCGTATTATAGTATTAGATAATAAATTATAGCGATTAATAATTTTACTATCAAAAGGGAAAATAAATATTTGAAGAATAAAACGAAAAATTAATAAATTTATTTATATATTTAATATATCACTAAAAAAGAAATTCTCTTTAATAGTTTACATTAATAAAATTTTATTTAAAAATATTTTCATGAATAACCTTTAAAAATGAGTTATATTAATATTATAAGAAATTCTAAAACAAATAAATATGAAAAATTCTGTTAATGCTATATATACATTGACAACATGTTAATAATTCTTTTTTTCAATCTATTTTTGTGTAATAAATAAACGAGTAATTAATTTTCATGTAATTAATTTGATACCTTTACATAATTCATATTATTTATTATTATAAACCTGTTTATTAGCATCAAATATTAATAGAATTTTTTTCCTTTCGTTTAGATATTCAAGTGTATTGTGAAAAATACTCATGAGGTATGTCAGTTTTATTATTTAAAAATTACTTAAATACTCTGCTTAATTTAATAATATTTCTAACAGTGACTATATCAAAGAACATATAGTTAATAGTTTGTTTCTGAATTTCAAGAATAAAAAATAATATTGATATCAATTTATAAAAATGCTAATATTTTCTTGCAATTTTAATTCATTAACCTAAAAATGAATCTTTTATTTCTAAATTCAATGAAAACTCAGGACTCAAATTAAATTTCATATAAATTCTTTTCTATTAAAATGAATGGTGAAGTTGAATTTTTCTTCGTCAAATTTACTAATTGAAATCTTATTTATTTTGACAGCTAACGCCACCAGAGAAAAAAATGATGATAGATTTTGAGGTAAGGGCACATTTGAATAAAATGTTTATTAAATTACTTATAATTTTGTCCATTAACTTTTATGTAGCACTTTTTTGAAATCTAAAAAAAGAGAACACATGCGAATATTATTTTCTTATAACATATCTCTTTTTGATTCAAGATGTTTACGGTATAGTATGTAATACGCTGTGAAATAACTGTTATATCAAAATTCAATAAAATTGCATTTTTAAATTGAAATTTTTTATTACTTAGAATATTCCTATATTATCTGGGGATTTATTAGGTTGCTACTTCACATGCTTATGCATAGATTTTAACATCACAAATATTTGTCACAGAATTACGCATATGTTTTATGATGTATATCGTTAAATATCATTTATTATAATTTTTTTAAATGTTTGGTACAATTTTCATTCTTTTATATGGATTTGATAATTTCATTTCATTTAAAATATATAATATTAAATTTAATTTCGAATTAATATCAAATTTTACTTTTAATAATATAAATCAACGTTAATTTTTATTTATAAAATAATACATGATTCAGTTGCTTTTATTATCACGCGAGAACATAACATTATTTTGGTTTGAGGTTTGTGAAGTCTCAAAAGACGTAAACAAAAAATTTTGTACCCTCAAAAGGCGTAGGCAACAAATTGGCGATTTATCACTTTTGAGACTTTTTTTTTTTTTTTTTTTGCTTTTAGAGTTATTAGAAAATAATGTAAAAAGTTGTCACATTTGACTATTCATCACCAATTAAAGTTACGACTTGATTTCCAAATTACACATTCTCTGAATTCTTACGAATTGTCTTAATTAATTTAAGTCATTAATCAGTTTAAAATGGTTTCAAATAATCACGGGTCTATCAGATTACGCACGCGTCGATATGCCACTCCTAATAAGTTTTATATTTCCTGTTTCTTTTGCATCTTATTCCAACTTGGACTCTGGCAAGCCGGTTATGATTTAAGCAGAAAATGGTGTGTTTACTTTAAGTATGGAATTTTTATACGTGACGTTCTTTCATCTTGATGATGTACGCATGATTAGATCCATTTTAAGTTCCTGCATTTGTAATAACCGCATGCAATTCTCTGTCTTATGTTGGATCAAAATAAACTGATGACGAAAACGAAAGTGGTGTTCCGAGTCAACATCTGGCGTCCGAGAACAAGACATTGTACTCCGCATTACGTAACGAGTCATAACAATGGTTTTTTTTTTGTTGTTGTTGTTCTCGTTTGTTTTCTTCATCTCAAAAATTAATCATAATTTTTAATAAATCATCATTTTTCTTATACATAAATTTTTTTTTCAGGACTGTGCTCGCCAAGTAAAGGTCGAAAGTTGTGGCAGAATTCCATGGGGTTAACCAGCCATAATAGTTTTAATTAACAATGTTTCATTTTGTATCAAATGTGCGCACTGCTCTAAGCTTTCGGCTCTTCATTATAATTTATAAAAATAATGTATTTTAATGCTATTTTAAATACATGCATGTGTTGCTTTTTTTGCACTGCTACTTAATACAAATGCTTTTGATGTAAATGCGTTCCTAATTGTGTTTTTGTGAAAAGAATGTAATAAATTTTTATAAAATATTTTTTTAGATATTTTTTTTTTCATTTTAAGAGCATTCATGTGTTTTGATGTGGAATATCATACCGAAAAATGATTAGTGATAATCAATTCAATCATCCTTAATTCCACATATCAACAATATTCTTAAATAAATATATTTACACAAGATGTAAATTAACCTTCTGAACAGATTTTGAACAAAATTTGAGCTAACACAAAGAATGTAAATGTTAGTGAAAATACAATTATTGAAATGCATTAACTGACATAAACTCAGTTGTTGCTAAAGTGGCCTGGTGGTAAGGTCTCGGCTTCGGAACCGGACGGTTTCAAGTTCAAGACTCGATTCCACAGATGAACTGTCGTGTAAGGGGAGTCTCTTGCACTTTAAATCTGTCTGTCCGAACATCCTCCCGCTGATGTGGTGTGATGTGGAGAGGGGGGGTACCAGGTCAGGTGTCAGTCCTCGTCATCTGACCACGGTTCAAAAGGTCCAGTCCGTCCCAAAACAACCCTAGTGTTGCTTTAAAACAGAACATTAATATAACTAAGCTAAACAAACTAAGCCACATATCAACAATATTCTTAAATATATTTAACACAACATGTAAATGAACTGAATCAACCTTCTGAACAGATTTTGAACAAAGTAAGTTTTGAACCAACACAAAGAATTAAATTTTAGTGAAAATACAATTATCGAAATGTATTAACTGACATAAAATCAATTATTGCAAAAGAAAATAGCTGGTATTTCTTGAATATATTATAAACATTCAAAGCTAAAAGATGTTTGATACTGAATGATTCGATCAAAATATAAAGACATGTAATACATAATCTAATTACACTGCGAATTTAAAATTCATTAAACCATCACATCAGATATTTATAAATTAGAGCTGGTGCTTTAACGAGATTATAAATAAGATTTTCACAATCAAATGCCTTGTTGCAATTGTTAACAATTATAATATTCGTTAGGATAGTTATACAAATCATTTCCTAAAATGTTAGCTAGATTTATAAAAAAAAACACCATTATTTGACTATACACAGACAAAACATTGTCTTAACTTGAGCTTTAAATTATCAATTAATGGTGTAAAAATTATTTCTTTGATTCCCTAATAATAAGCAAATAAAAATATATTTTACACGTTTTTAAGAGTAAATTAACAATAAAAATGTAACCACTTTTAGTAAAAACATCTTTTTTACGTATCAGCTTTTATCTAAGTGTATTATATGTAGTATATGTATGAGCTATTTTCTATTTCCAAAACACAGCTTTTACGACAGTTACTTTTAATAAAATAAAATAAAAACAATTGATGAAAGATAAAATATTTATAATATTTGATGTTAGAGCAAGAAAACGCATTTCGTGAAAATAAACAATCGTTACAAAATGTAAAGAATGAAAAATACCATTCCTCTTGATAATAAAATCGAAGAACTTCTATAATTATTCATTGAACGAAGAGCTGACAAATTTTGCTAAGACATTATTTGAAGAATGGAAACAAATGAATCTTTTAAATCTTATAATATTGAATTTTAAAAATAAATCTTTTTGGAAACTTAAATAGAATTTTCATTCATTAAATTTACCCAAAATTGTGCCGTGATAACTTGTGAAAATATTGAGCACAAACATCATTTTATACTATACAAATATTTAAAAAATATCAAATAAATTGCATCATTTCCCGAAATTTCCTTAAATGTTTTTTAAATCGCGTTATTTTCTCTCTCTTTTTTTAAAGCTAAGAAATGGAGATTTTTAGCTTTAAAGAAGAAAAGATGTTCAGTTTTTCACAGTTTTGGCGATTTTACTTTATTATTTGATATATTCAAGTATTTGGTCTGATGTTCCATATTTAACAAAGCCTTCTAAGATACTAAGTAATATATCTAATGTGTTAAAAGATTATGATCCATTTTCTTCATTATAAAATCAAGTAAAATTCGCAACGCCATTTTGCACATCAAATTTCACAGTTTATATGAAAAAATTCAAATCAATTTACCTTATTAAATAATATTCAATGAAATAATAAATGATGTAACTGATTAAATTTGCATTCAAAAGCGATCTCATTTAAATTTTTTTCAGGAATATCTATATAAATAAGCAGAATGGGTGAAGGCAGTAAAAATATTTAGCCTAAATGTTTAACACAACTAATTATTAAATTGCAGCATAAATGTTTAATACCATTTGATTAAAAAAATTCTGTGTGGGGAGAATCATGAATATCAATTTATATATGAGATTTACAGGAAAATAAACTGCACCAATATTACTGGGCAAACTAATTAGTAGCCAAAAGCAGCTGGAGTAAAAAATAATATTGTAGCAAAAAATACAAAGTAATTGGCAGTGAAGTAATACAATACAAAAAATGCTTAATAATAGGTTAGAAGAAAACCTATTTGATAACATGTAGTTCTATTTAAAAGTCATTCAAAAAATAGGGAAAAAAATAATAAACATTTTTACTATTATCCATGAAATATAAAGATTTAATTACATAGACTTTATTGATGTCCAAATTGAAAACTTAACGCACCATATGTTAAAATAAGTCCAACTACGGTTAAAATCAAGTTGTTCTTAAGTGCAGTTAG
>JAPMOQ010039177.1:1974489-2031732 GCA_026543055.1 Argiope trifasciata
ATTTAGTTACACAGACTTTATTGATGTCCAAATTGAAAAATTAACACACCGTATGTTAACATAAGTCCAACTACGGATAAAACCAAGTTGTTCTTAGTGCGAACTGTTGTTAGTACAAATTATTGTGAGGTTAAAAGAAAACTATTTAGTTAACTAAATAGTTTTATGTTTTTAGTAATATATTCTATGTTTAGTTAACTATTTAGTTTAAAATGTTAAAATTATTTAATATCATATAGTTCTATTAAAAAGTCATTCAAAAAATATGAAAAAAACAATAAATATTTCTTACTATTAGCCATAAAATAATTAGTTACAGAGACTTTATTGGTGTCCAAATTGAAAAATTAACACACCGTATGTTAACATAAGTCCAACTACGGATAAAATCAAGTTGTTCTTAAGTGCGAACAGATTCCAACCTGTCAGTTCAAGCTCTGTGCCTTTTATCGTGTCTGCCAGTAGTGCTAAACAATGTAGTTTCGACAAAGATATTCCGCTTTGCTGATGTGAGAAACGACAAAGTCCTCTTTCTGACACTCGAACCACTAATTTCTTTAGGATTTCGTCTTCTTCGCTTACTTTGTTGGCGCTACAGACGACAGATAGAAATTCGAACACTGACATTACGAAACCACATATCGTGAAAAGTAGAACCATTTTGTGGTGGTACGCCTGATCTCCAAAGGCTATACCGCTGAAAATGAGAAAGAAACAGCTGACATTAGATCCGATGAGGAGTAAAGAACAAATTGAAAAACCATCTTCCACGTAATTTTTGCAATCTACGATCTGTCTGAAATTCACTAGATGTTCTTGGATTCTAACTTCATCTAGAGAACTACAAGCTGTGAATTTCATGATAGATTTTCGAAATTCTCGTAGTCTGTCCCTCAAATTCAAAAATGTTTGAAAAGACATTAGAGTTACAAACAGCATGGTCAGCAGTCCATTGGTATAAGTCAGTACAAAGCAGATTCCATGAGCATAAACAATACATATTGATATTATTCTTGGCAAGTCATAGCCAAACATCTTTTGAGACACAAGCCTCCTCTTAAGATTTTGACGCAAGAAAATAAATTGTGATATCGATATGATAATAATAAAACTTCCTATAAAAACTGCTAGTAAGACTGTATAAATACCAATGCTTTTACCAACTTGAGGCGGTTTTGTGGATAATCGTTTTACTTCTTGAATTGCTCTGGTGATCTTTCTGAATTTCGAAAATATTACAAAAGTCACGATTACGACACACGTATTGTAGGTGTGAATATTAAATGCCAGGACAGAGAAGTTCAACAAATCGTAAAGACAGATGGACGTAAATAGATAAGCAATAAATTTGAATATGTTTACTACGACAAGAACCCTTTTAGAAGGCAAACTTGTGTTCCGCTTCGAAGATTTTAGAAGACCTGGATAAAACGGAAGGAATAATACAAGACCAAATTTGAAGAGGATTTTATACATGGTCTGCTTCATAGAAATCTTTATGGTTTCGCTGCTCTTATTACTGAACCTCCTGTCACTGCAGAGCTCTGACAACCAAAGATCTATGTAAATAACTATAAATAGCAAATAGCAGGTACTTAAAAAATTTCACTGCAGGAATCTGTAGAAGATTTTATACATAGAAATCTTAATGATTTCGATGCTCTTATTACAGAACCTTTTCAGACTGCTGTGCTCTGACAACCATAGATCTATATAAATAACTAATTAAATAGCAAATAGTAGGTATTTTAAAAAGGAGTGTTAGTTCATTCTACTTTGACATTGTAAATGCAATTTCTTTGAAATAACGAAGGTATTTTAAACGTGCTCAAAAAATAGCAAAATGCAATACATTACAGCAAACCAAAAGTAACTTTTTTCTTCTTATAATGTCAAGATAAAGTAAATTATTTATGACATTCACGCAGAATTTGTAGCTACCGGAGAACAAATAATTTTGTTGTTGCACGACATTTGCCCAATTTTCGATTCATTTACCTTTTCCCCATTCCATTGTTTTATTCCTCATAAATACATTAGCATTCATGACGTAAGTAAATAAAAATATTTACGTATAATCACTCTTGATAATATAACCGTATAAATACAATTATACCTCGGGATATGAGCTTGTAATTTATTTATTTACCAGCTGCTACCCGGCTCGTTACTGCTGCCGAAAAAATAATATTAAGTGCAATCAATCAATAATTTGGCAATGTTTTATTGAAACAGGATTAATATTACGACCGCAGAGAAGAGTGGGTACGACAATATATAAAACACGAACAAACAAATATTTATTTATATATACTAGATTTGTATATTCTTTATGAAATTTAAAACTTGATGTTCTTTCAGATTGGTGGTGGTTGTTCTAATGCAACTTGGTCGTACAAAGCACGAATGAGCGGAGCTCTTTCGAATGAAGGCAGAGGTATGCGCCTTTCGTTGTGAAAGAGCTCCATTAAGGTGAAAGAACGACTTTGCTCAAACACTCACGACACAACCCTTTTTAGGGGGCGGTCGAACTCATTCATACACTCATTCATCAGTCCGCAAGTCAGAATTTAGATCCAAATCAGAGACCGACTCATCCCTCATTCAGTACCCCCAGAGGTATCGTTTTGTTATGGGAACTTGGAGGACTTTGCAGTCCCGACCTGTTGAACTTGCCCCAACTGCCATTAGCCAACACGGCGGTCTTTGGCCGAGACGAGGACAGAACCCGTGACCTTTCGGTTACGGGACTGACACTCTACCAACCAGGCTACCGCGGCCTTTCAGAATGGTCATAAATAAACTATTTATTGTATCTCGTGACTCGTTTCATATTCGTTCAGGATTCTCAAGTTTAATGCTAGGAAATGTGACTAAAATATATTTTTAAAAATGGATCAAACACAGAAAATATATTTGTACCACAAAATCGTTAATATAGTTGAAAAAGTAATTTTTGAAAGCTAAGATAGTGCAAAATTATTTGTACTACAATATTTTTGGTAGCTATTGCGAAAAATGCTAAAATTTAATTATTTTTAAAAAAACCCTAAACTTTCTTACATAATCTGTCATAAAGTTGTTACCTCTGAGAGTGACTTGCATGACATTTGAGTACTGTAGCTACAAAATATGAACCCTTAAGTTGATTTAGCATTTCTACAGAGTCTCCTCGGTGAGTTATTTGGAGATTCATCCTTGGTTAATGTATGCGGTTGAGATTCCATTTTTTTATATTTTAGATAACTGTACTATCCCTATAACCATCCCTAAGTGTAAACAATAAGCTGACCCAGTTTCATCGCAATCGAATGAGAGGTTTAGGAAGGCATAAGAGACATACAGACAGACATTTATTTTTATTTATAGAGATGAACAACAGATACTTAAAGAATAATTGATCTATTACAAAGATACTTATATTGATCTTCTTAACCAGAGCAGAATTTTCTCCATCAAAGAAAGTCGACAACAGCAATAATAAGTGACCTTATATAAATTATGATAGATGCAATATTAAAGTTAATGAAATTCAAATAAAAATTTATTTGTCAAGTATTCTCAATCTTCGTTTCTTTTTCCATCTGAGATTGAAGTGATGATTCTTTGAGTTTCTTCAGAAATTTATCATCAGATCTAGATTTATTTGATATATGAAGTTTATTAAACTAATTTTAAGATTAAGGCATATCAGCTGTATTTCAAGGTTTAATTTTTATTCCCATAAGAAAGATTAAGATAAAAAGTTCGGCAGTTTTAAATGAATTTCGAGATTATAATTATTCAGCATATTTTAAATCCTCAGCAAAGGATTTTATATCTTAAGAAAATAATCTTTGCTAAAAATGAATAGTCATGGTAGTTATTACTTTTATTATTATATGAAAAGTCATCTATTGGCTGATTCCCCCCCCCCCTCTTTATTGGTTTCAATAAACCCCATGTCATTTCAAGTAGATTTGTCAGTTTTTACCTCTCTACCTACATTATTCCGGAAAGTATTGAATTATCAAATATTCGCGGACTTTTGAATCGCCCGGTACATGAGTAAATAGGTCGATAAATTTCACAATAGTAGAATATTAGTTAATATTTGTCACATTCTTTCGAAACGTACATAATTAGAAGTGGGTTGTATAAAAACAGATAAGATTTTTTTTTAAAAAAAGACAGGTGTATAAAGCCGATTATGTGTAGCTGCGATATTGAAAATCACTTTACCATGAACTTATCATAACATTGGCATGTCGCGCTTTTTGAATATTAATGCATGCAAGAGGAAAGCTATAATTGATTAAGTCTATTAATTAGGCGTAAAGTAGTGAGAAGACGGAACACCTTTTAATAAGTATCGCCAGCAAGCATTTATTTTAATAATCTTTCAACACTTAAGGGATCAAGGTTATAGCTGTAACAAAGATATTAAGTACTCAGTTTTGCATGAATAAAACATTCTTAAAATTTATTAATTTAAAATATTTCTTTTTTTCTTTTCTACGATTGGAGCAAAAATATTTTTACTTAATCTTTAACTTTGTTGTTGTCACCAGCGGGTGACCGAGCTCCGCTCGGAGAAAACAGGCATCGAAGCTAACTCGAAGATTTAAATTTTCAATTGTGATTTATCAAAACAATACATGCCATAAGAAAATTTGTGAAACCATTGGGGAAAAGATAACCGGTTAAAGTGCACCATTGTAAACTATTCTAAACAAAGTTAGAGTTTGGAAAGGGAACTATTCTATACAAAGGTAAAGTAAAGGTAAAGATTGAAGTGTGTTGAAGATCTATATTTTTGACAAATTTATTTAGAAAAACCAAACATATATACATACATAAGAAACATATTATAAACCTATAACAGCATAAACATAAAACTTTATTAGTTCGCCATATTGGCTATAGATGGCAGCACGTTACCGCTTGAAAATTTAAGTAGCCATTATGGCGAACTAATAAAGTTTGAAAATATCCTATCTGTAACTCCAAACTGCTCGACCGTAGAGCTTCAAAACCGGCGCCAATCGATTCCTCGTGGCCAAAAACCCCAGACCCCCCAAGTTTACCGGAGTTTATCAATTCTGGGGCGATTTTCGACTTGGCAACCATTCCTCGTATTATAGTATTAGATTTATGGCACTGTTACAAGCCCGCTGACAGTAAGCTGTTCAAGATTGAAGCCTAAATTAGCGTCCTTTTTTTTCCAGAAGAGCCAACTAAGGCCCAGAGTACGACTTTGCTACTTCAGGCTTCACATTCGCACTTGCACTGCCCCTTTTTATAGGGGGGCATATTCATACTACTCACAGATAGAACACAGAATAACAACCATGCCCAAACCGGGACGCCCAGATCACGGGGAAGACACGCTACCCTATGCCAAGACGCCGTTATCTTTTACTTTAAATGAAGTTATTAAAATGTATTGATTAAAAATGGTATTAGCAAAGTATATATAAAAATACATTATACGAGCATATGTAAGAAAAAACTATATACTTTCTGTTAAACAATTCCTCAGTGTTAAAATAGATGGAATCTTATACTAAAATACGAGGAATGGTTGCCAAGTCGAAAATCGCCCCAGAATTAATAAACTCCGGTAAACTTGGGAGTCTGGGGTTTTTGGCCACGAGGAATCAATTGGCGCCGGTTTTGAAGAGCTACGGTCGAGCAGTTCGGAGTTACAGATAGGATATTTTCAAACTTTATTAGTTCGCCATAATGGCTACTTAAATTTTCAAGCGGTAACGTGCTGCCATCTATAGCCAATATGGCGAACTAATAAAGTTTCCAGAACATGATCCGGAACTCAAGGAACTGATTTCGAAATGGATGATCCATAACCCGTGTGGTGATATGAACCCAAACACTCCGTGCATGGTCAGCAAACATGGAAGAGACCAGTGCAGATGGGGATTTCCAATGGAACATCAAGACATGACATCACTGGTGGACGACGTAAAGCCGAGGTTTAACCGGTTATCTTTTCACCAATGGTTTCACAAATTTTCTTATGGCACGTATTGTTTTGATAAATCACAATTGAAAATTTAAATCTTCGAGTTAGCTTCGATGCCTGTTTTCTCCCAGCGGAGCTCGGTCACCCGCTGGTACGGAATAATGGAAGCACCGAAATAATTCATGCCAATGTATAGAATATTAGATAGATAGGGTTTAAATTTTGATTTTTAAAAAGTGAAATTATTTCCAATCCTTTTGATATGCACTTAACTATGTTGCTAAGAATATTTATAAAAAACCTAGAATGAATTCTTAAAAAAAAACAGTAATAAATCTTCTAGATAATAATTACTAAATCAATAATATTTCTATTTCTTCCATTGATAAAGACAGCATAAAATGTTTATGACACCTTTACAGAGACTTGACGATAAATTATATCCAGGTTAAATTAAACTGGGCAAAAGTTTCTTTTATCACATAAAACTTTTTGGAACTCTAAACTCTCGCTAAGTAACAAACTCCTGCTATACAAATCTCTCCTCCGGCCACTAATTAGCTACGCTTCACCTGTATGGGGAGCGGCAGCTAAAACCCATATCAGTAAGCTAGAGGCACTCCAAAACAGCACCGCAAGGCAAATTACAAACATGCCTTGGTATATAAGAAACAAAAATATTTTAAAAGATCTGAGGCTGCCTACTATTGGGGACTTTTTCAAGAGAATTTCAAAAAATTACTATCGGAAACTAGACTCCAACCAGAACGAAGCGATTCTAGAAATCCCTACCTACGATCCCAAGAGCAATCGTAACAGGAGAAGACCCAGAACCCTCCTAACATAAACAAAACCCTTCACCCCTGTGCACCGACAGCATGACCCCCCGCCAATCGCCAATGTAACACGTTAGGACAATAAGCCACCAAATTATAGCGAATAAACAACTCCATCACTTAATTCTTTTTTTTTCACGTATTTTTTTTTATTTTCTTCTTTTTGCTTTTTTTTTTTTAATTTTTTTTTTCTTTTTTTTTTTTTTTTTGATGCTCACTTAACATATGTCAATCAGTTTTCACAACATCATGGATGAATATAATAAATTCCTTACTATAATTCAACATTACTGCTCAGCATATTTTGTTTGTCACTAACTATCATTTCAGCTGAATGGAAGATGAAAGGCCACTGAGCCTAGGTGCTTCCCAAGAACCCCCACATCATTGGCATTGGCATAAAACTTTTTGTTCATGAAGCAGAAGTTATGTTGTTTAATTTCAATTGATTAAAAGCTTTTTAATCTATCGCATATTAAACTTAAACTGAATCTCGCTTGGTACTAAAAACTCTACAACTTAAAAGCAAAACAATTTTGGAGCCACATATCTGAGATTTTGACTTGTGCTATATATACTGGTCTTGGACAAATTGACCGATTAGCGCCCAGATTAATTTATAATTTTTGAGTAAACTAAATATTTCCAAATTAATACATATTCTTGAAGTATAAAATATAAAATTCGGGCTACTCAAATGCTGATGTAACTATCACATCCGTTCTCAATTCGAATGCTGAATTTTTTAAAAATAATTTTCGCTAATGGAAATGATAAATTTTTTAACCACATTTTTTAATATCACTAAACTTTGAAGAACAACCTTTAAAACAGATTCCAACCCAAATGTTTCGATATAAAAACTTGGCAAATCATCTTAAATTGGCTGTATAACAGGTTAACCACAGAGTCTGATATCTCTTCACGGCTCTTTCTTTTAAAGGTCTTCAACCTACACGTATTTATACGATTCGAGTTCACCCAATTTGCGTAGTGAACACTGCCAATGACAAACAACCTGACTTTGAAAGGTCGGATTCGAATCCTGTTCATGAGTTGTTTCTTGGGACTGTGGGATAGAAGTGCTTGGTTGGTTAGTAGGTTGGTTAACTTAATTTTAATGGCGCAAGAGTCAAAAGTAGGCTATGCTTCTCCAATCTTATGGTTTGAAATGGTACCAATAAAGAAGTTAAAATATTTAAGCTATATTAAAAAATCAAGTCGGTAAAACAGCAGCAATCCAAATGAGAGATCAGTCAGGCAAAACCAGTCTATTGTTGAAGGACAGCTGTATAAAATGATAAAATCCAATAGCCTTTAAAAAAGTTTAAAATATACTAGTGGGGAGATTCTCCCACTCATTCTCGCAAGTCAAGTGAAGTTGAGTTAAAGTATGTCATACGATGAGAATTAAAGTTTGGGCACTCAGCCAGAATATGTGCAACAGTAAAATAAACATTACATGAAGAGTATCTAGGTGCTCTCTCACCAAATAATAAGAATGGAAGTGGAAAAACAACACGAGGACTGAATCAAAAGGTGCAGATCCAAATATCTTCTGCATGTATCTGACTAATGTCTAACACTTACTGGGCCTACTGGACTGTGGCTTCATACACTCACTACAGCGAATCAATCTATTGTCGTTTATCTTGCTGACAATCTTCCATCACAATACATTCTCCAAAAAGTAGCGTTTTCAGAAATAGGAGTTTAGTTACGGAACTGAAAAATAAGCACTCCATATGTCAGCATGCACCCAATGACAGACGTAACTAAACTCTCTTTTAAAATAAACATCTTTCCACCGGTCAGTTCAAGAGTGGCTCCTCTTAGAGTGCTTGCCAACACAGAGAAACAGTGAAGTTTCAACAGAGATACTTTTTCTTCTGTGCTTGAACTTCGAGTCAGAAACGGTTTTTCAGCCAAACATACGGCAAGTCTCTTCAAAGAATTGTCTGCTTTGCTTAATTTGATGCCGCCCATTGTTACAGCCAGGAATTCGAAAGCAGATGCAGTGAATGAACCAATTATATTCATCAAAACCATCACCTGTAAATAGTTAGCCCATCCATCAGCTATTGCGCTCAACATCAAAAAGAACGTACTGATGTTGGATATCAGCAGAAGCAACGTGATCCATGAAAACCCTGCCTCTACGATTTGAATGCATTCTACGATTCTCCTGAAGTAAGTTAAGTGTTTTTGGATACATTTCATATCTACACATCCGCTGCATATCAAATCTTTCAAAGATTTTCGATATTCTTCGACGCTATCGCTTAAATTAGTGAAAGTATAATATGAAAGAAGTGAAAAAAACATCATTGTCAGTAAGCTGTAAATGTGGATGAAGACGTAAGAAATACTATTGGTATAAACAAGTAATCTTTGTATATCTCGATCATGAATTGTACCAAAAAAGTCTTGGAATAACATTCTAGTCTCATGGCTGTAATATGAGTACAATGTGAGAGACAAAAATGTTGTAATTATCGGAATAATAATACAGATGGAAAGAACGAAAATATATGCATTTTGTTTTGTTAATTTTTGTTGAGAGGAAAGACGATGCACGCTGTAAATTGCTTTAAAAACTTTCTTCCTTCTTGAAAATATCATCACAGTTAAGATCATCCCGCAACTATTAAAGGTGTGAATGAAAAGTGCGAGAATTGAAAATTTCAAGACACCATGTAGAACAATTGAAGAAACCAAATACACAGTGAATTTAACGAAACTGAATGCAATGGTGAACACTTTACAAGAAAAACTAATATCACTTTTTAATGACCGCAGAGTGTGAAT
The DNA here is from genome assembly GCA_026543055.1 of Argiope trifasciata. Lineage (NCBI taxonomy): Eukaryota > Metazoa > Arthropoda > Arachnida > Araneae > Araneidae > Argiope > Argiope trifasciata. The sequence continues at coordinate 1,984,096 of JAPMOQ010039177.1, forward strand.
TTGAAAAGGTAACCCAATACTAAATCCTAATATGTATATAAATTTTAGGCCTATTGAGTTACTTAAACTTTTTCTTCCTATTCTCATCTTGATTTTTACTATTTTAAATATTTTTACTTCATATTTACCTCATTCGAAGGCAAATATTTATTTTGGAAAATAATAAAGTTTCACTGTATGAAAACTAGTTGCTATTACAGTATATTATGCCAAAAGAGTTTGTCTTCATACTTTATACTTAGCACACATAAACGAATATCTACATCTTTACTGAACATTGACCCAAATAAAACTCAAAGAAATATTTCTTACTCTTTATTATTTATTAATAATGCATTTTTAATTTACGAAGATAATTAATATATTTCATTTTGTGAAGCCTTTCCTTGAATGAATTAAGTTATACTTTGTGTGTAATAAAATAATATGTTCTATACATTCTGCATAATAATTACTCGAATAATGAGTAAATATCATTACGATAAGATCTATAAATTAGCAGAATTCAATAATTCATCTTAGATTTTCTTATCGATTTAATTATTCTATTTGGGAAACAAATTTATCAGAAGCAATTCATGTCTATTAATTTGTTTGTTCTGATAACGGAAAATGTTAGCCATCTATTTCATAAATGTTTATTAGAAATATGATGGGGGGAAAAAACCCAAGAATAATTTTTTCTTTGTTTTCTTTTTCCTTTGATTTAGAAATGAACTCACGAAATCAGGCGAATACTTATCAGCTAAAAAACCGTCTCTGTATTCTGATGAAAATTTCTACAACAAAATTGTGAATAGAATTTCTATCGTTAAATGTGAATATCGTTTCTATGTGAAAAAAAACTTCGTTCTTGCAGATCTTGTTTCGTTCTTGTAGGTAATTTTTCGTTTAGGTGATTGGAATAGAATTGAGTAATCGAAACTAATAATCGAGTAATGGAATATCATTCCATATGAGTAGATAATCGCTAATTGCTATTTACTATAGAATTATTGATTAAATACTAATTAATTCAATAATTCTGATATTATCTATATCAGAATTATATTATTGAATTAATGATATAGATATTTTAAATGTTCATAGATTTTTTTTTACATTTATCTCTCTAGAAAATATTCTATATTCATGCTCATTTTATTTCTTATAGAACGTTCTGAAAATCACACTTTTCTAGATTTATCTCGAATTACTAATTTATTTAATCTTTTATTTTGAGTTTTTGTCTTTATAATGTTAACACTTTAATAAAAGCTATTTTTTTTATCATTCCCTCTTGATTGTGCATGTTAAATTTAATTTTTATTTTGTTTGAAATAAATTATTGAAAAATGTGTTTAAAATATTTTTTAAATTTAACAAATTTTTTTTTCAATTTAACAATAAATAGAACAATATTTTCAGATGTTATCAAGGAAAATTGGCTCAAACAAGTGCAATGCAAATAACATAAATAAAATGATGAATCGGATAATTAGGAGGAATCGAATTATTATAAATCATTTACAAAATTATTTGTCTGAGCATCATTGCCATGAGAGAGGAAGTGGCACTTCGAATACTCGAGTAGAAGATGTCATATAGGAGAAAAAGTACATAGAGATGTTAAGACTAATTATTTGTTTCTTTCCGTGCAGTGAATTTTGATGTCACAAATATGCCACTAGACGTACACAAAAGATGATCTTGTGACATGTCAGAAACCGATTTGTTACTATCTATTCATTGATAATGATGGAAATGCCAAATAATAGACGATAATAAGAAATTTTCAAGCCATTTTAATTTTCCAGTTTTTACATAAAAATTGTCTATAATACATGAACAGAACTATGAATTAGAGAATTTTTTTGAATAATTTCTTCATTTTATTTGTTAAAATTAGAATCTACTTTATGCTGATAAATAAAACTCAATAATTTTTGTTCTTGGCATCTTAAATTTGAAGAGCATAAAGAGATCAATTCGTAATACATCTTTTACATGAATCGAATCATGTAGTAACAGAAAATATACAATACGAATAATAATTCAAGAAATCACTATTTATTAAACTGTTCTATCAATTTTGTCTTATTTATCTCAAAAACAGATCATTTTATTGACACCAATTAAAGCCTTTTATGGAATTCTATATCAAACAGTAATGGCAAAAATTTAAAATTCTTTATAACAAGCGCTTAGCAATTGAAGCACATTGTCTGATGTGGACAGAAATATTCTGCAAAAAGAACACTGTTCATAGCTTTATAGAAAAAAAAGTCATATTCATTAGACGCTATAAAGTACGTGAGTCATAAATTTGTCTCGACTTTTCATTAAAAATTTATACTTCTAAGATAATTAATGCTTTTTCCTGAGTAACGTTTGCATATCCAAAAATCTTTCAATTTTCTGTCATCAGCTTCAGATGTTTGAAAATAAAAACTTCCTTCATTACGAGTAAATCAAAAATAATATTTGCAAAAACAAAAAGAACAAATATATAACACAATACAAAATATTTAATTTAAATAACAGGATAAAAAATATTTCGCAAAACATTTTGAAAATTTCATATCAGCTGCTAGGAAGTATATTCTATCTAAAGTCGATATTCTAATAATAACCACATTAAACCGTTTTCACAAAATCAGCTTCAAATCATCATAACCCTGTTTGTTGCTCTATATTGAGCGATATTATACGATGTTAAACAAGATTCCACAATATTAAACAATATTGCGAATATTGATCAGTGCCATACAACATTGCCCAGCATCTGTGAGTTACTAAGGACTATAATGCAACATTAAAGCGTCTTCTTTTAATCTATAGTACAATGTAGGCGATATTTTCATATATGTTTATTTGAGGAAGTGATTTCATTTGAATAATAATAAGGATTCATGAAGTTCTACAAAAATTGAATATAGTTGAATTTTTTCTACTTTTCGCAAACGTAAAGCATATTCATATCAAGAATTAAATGAAGAGCACTAGAATAAGTTCATTCAGTCTTCAAAGCATCCATTTGATACATAAGCACACCATAAGTCATCATCAATCCGGCAACACTTAATATGAAACCTTTTCGAATAGTAAACATATCCCATCCAGTCACAACTACGTCCGATCCTTTAATGTTTTCTACGAGAAGAGTGAAAGTCAGAGTAGTTTTCAGATTTGGTGAGAGCTGTGTAACAAGATCGGTACAATCAGTCACGGCCTGCTTTATGTTGTCGTGTCCCTTCTGCACCTGAGCACCGCTGAATGTCAGAAGGAGGAATGTGACTAGGGCAGTCAGGGTTGACCACACGACGTATGCATCGACAACTGGAGTTCGGTAGCTTTCACTCTTGGCCAACACCACGCTGACAGAATTGAAAAGGCTGCATATTACTGTAACAAACAGGAAAAAAGCACTGGTGCCCAAAGCCTCGTCGATGTCCCTAACAGCCTGCGTGATGACAACATACAGTGAAATGTAACGAGACATTTGCCGATGGGTACAGATTCCTCGTTTCAGTTCGCTTTTCATTTTCAAACCATAAACGTTCATGATCTTGCTTAGAACGCAATAGGAATTATAACAAAGCAAAAGCATGAGATAGCATGTGGCGCCACTGATATTGTGAGTCATCACCATTGAAAAACTGACAATCCAAACATAAATATTCATGTAAGGAGTTTGTTCTACGATGGAAATTTTCAATGAATTAGAACTGTTTTCCCATTCTTGATTAAAGAAAAACACGCTCTGAATAGTTACTGAAATAGTTATCGCAATCGCCAATAGTAAAAGTTCCAGTTTGGTATTTTTGCTTCCAATGTAAACATGCGGCAGTAGTTGCTGCGAAAGTCTGCAGATATTTTGTATTGCTGAAACAACTGCTTTCCGAGATTGTATAATAATCCACATGTTAATGAATCCACAAGTACCAAAAAGATAGAAGGTAATTTGCGAAGCTAAGGTATAAATAATGCGATAAATATGCAGCGCGCTGACAATGAAAAGAAATGTTTTGATAACTGTGAGTAGAGAACACCAAATTTTAGTGGAAATGTCCAAATCTTTACCACCAGACATCAAAGATTGTGGCGGTAATGGAAGTCCCATAATTAGTCCTGCTGCAAATATACTTCGGAAAGCATTTTTTCTGGGGATCATAGCCGTTGGGTCTTCAATATACTTCTTAGATGCTAAAGATTTTTTGAAAAGTTCTTCGAAACTTCCCACTTGCATTTTATTAAATTCAGAAGCATGGAACTCTCACGCTTGTCTAAATTACGAGAACAAAGAGCAGATAGTTATTGGAAATATATACGAGAAAATATTTGTTGTTCTCATGGTGTAATGGAATAATTACAATTGTTCCATTAAAAAAGTCCATTTTCTAATATATTGTTAGTGAAGGAAATTTTTATAAATATACTCACATTCACTTTAAAAAAATCATTTTTTTTTTTTTGTTACAACAATTTTGAAGAACAATAACTTTCCATATAAAAAGATTATTTCTCTTAAGCTAACAATTATAATCAACAAGTAAGAGGAAATAATTATAATAATTTCGAATATATCGGAAAAATCATCAATGAATAGTTATTGCTTTCCTTGCATGAAACATTAAGCAATTAATGAAGTTAGAATATCAATTTGATCAATAAAAAGAATTGACATAATGAAAGACAGATAACATATTAAAAAAGAGCATTTTGTCATTGAATCTAAGTGTACATTTATCGATTGTTCTTCCGTCATTTTTATCCACAATAGAAGCATTCTATCAGAAAATGTAAAAATTCTTATAATAATTAAATCAATATTTTTAATGTTATGATAATTATATTTCTTTGGCAGTTCTTTAACCAAAGTTTTTCTATTCTTGCAGACGATTCACATTATAATTTATTCTTTCATGCATCCACAGAACAATCTTTCAAAACATGTTATTTGACTTACAGTAAATATTAGATATAGAAAAATGACTTAAATCATTATATTTTTCAGCTTCACAACAACTCTTTCTTCAAGAAAAATCTAAATTACATTTATTGATCAAGGTTATAAATAGCAGAATTATAATTTAAAAAAATCTTCGCTATTCTATGAAATGTATATTCGCACATAAAATAGCATCTTATAATATATACATTAAATAATATACAATTGCGAGACTTTAATAAACTTATTTGCTATTGGCCTCAAAAACATATATAAGCTAATATCTCTGTCATGTTCGAATCAATAATCAGGCAATAAAAAATAATTATTATTATTCCATTGTAATTATTTAGAGCTATAAAAAATTTAAATAAAAGAATACAAAATAAAGCATTTCAATTTTGAAATGTTCCGGATTGTTAAATGAATGTTCAAACAAATGCAAAAATTCGAAGACAGTAAACAGGACACAATTCTATACGATTTACCATTGCTCTTTGTAATCATATTTATCATAACGATTTGGAGAAGTTTTATCAAAAAAAGAAAATCGTTTTGATTGGATCTGTCAAATATCCTTAAAAATTTATCCATAAAAAAATGCTGTTTAATTCATTCCATGGCTTATTAAACATTGTTGTTCAAAAAATGCTATATGAGAGAGATAAATCAGTGTTATTTAAAAGTGTTCTGAAAAATAAATATTGCTTAGAAACAATCGATATTTCTGCAATATATGTTAAAAGATTCGTTCATTTTAAAGTGATAGAATTCTTGTAGATAGAATTCTTGCGCAATTCTTGAATCTAAAAACTCTAAAAATAAAATGCTAATATCCCGTTTAGGAACTTTACGTCTTATCCATATTCTCAAGGAATAGTAACTGATGATAATTTATTTAAATAACCAAGGAAAGTGTCTATATTGGGTAAAAAGTTCCATAACGAAATTTATCCACAGAAACATTGAATGTGTGGAATTGTTTAAATGCCATTCATTCTTGATGGTAATTTAAGTTTTTTTTAAAGATTAATCTTCATTTTATTCATTGTGAACATATGGAATTGTATCACCATAATACTTTCATAATCTGTTCTGTTATAAATCGTTAGCTATCTGTGACTCTAACAAATAGTTGTACTGATTTTAAATTCTTTCACATTGTTTTCTTAATCTAAAATATCTGTATATCAGTTGCCAAAACAAAGTAACAAAGAAAAAATATCTAATAAATTTTTAAAATTGGCGTTGAGGTTAGTATTATTCAACAAAATTCAATTCCTGTAGAATAAAAATCCAGGATAATATCTGTCCAAAATATAGTTTAAATAAGCATCTGTTTACCTAAAATGCAGCACTAAATATTTTTAGAGAAACTCACCTGCATTAGTTAAATAGTTTTTATTTAGGCAATAGTGCAATCTCGATATACTTCCATCTTAAAATTGATTTGTCATTCGTAAAACTAAATCTACTACTCATTTGCTTGTAGGCATAACGTAAAACAAATTTGGAAAAAAAAAATCGACCTAAACACCTATGCTATTATTTATATCAAATTCTATCAGAATAAATCAACATGGAAGCCTTGTATTTCTTTACAAAAAAATCGAATTACAAATGCCAGTTAAATGCGAATTGTTAAATTTCAAATTGTGCTTCATTAAGTGAGTTATATATAATGAATATAAATTGATCTAAAAAGATATGACAAATAAAGCCTTCTGTCATAAGAACATCAGCTCATAACGCATAAAAATGCATTTTTCAACATAATAATGAAAGACAGTATTTAATATATATAAGGAACCCAGATTAGAAATTATTCCATTGTTATTTTTGCTGTATGAATTAGTTCCCCCTTTTTTTTACATGATAACAGTAAGGCCATTAAGCTATAATATATTTTTTTAAGTTTTTAAGCACTAAATTTAATAATCAACATGATATTTGATAATTTGAATTGCGATGGCAACATAGAAATGACTGCGGTAAAACAGCTTGAGCTTATAAATCACATTCTTACTGTTAGTAAATAATTTATGAAGTGACTACATGTTTATTTGTCATATAAAAAACTGAATGTTTTTGTTTTAAATTAGCTCATGTAGTAATTTCTTTTTAAATATTCCGAAAACTATTTTCCTACATTATAATAATGATTCACCAAATGAAAAATGACGTTTTCACCAAAAAAAAAAATAAGAATTACATTTGTTCTGAAAATTAAAATTTTTTAAAAAACACGTCGCATTCTACATTTTTTTCTATAATATTTATGAATAACAAGACCATTAAGATAAATTTTATTTAGATGAGAAAAAGGGAGAAAATGTTATTTTTTTCTAGTTTCCATTCCGTAGTGGAGAACTATGAAATGTATAAAAACTTTTTTTTTTTAACTAACGAGACAAATTTTTTTTGAATTGATTAATCGATTCCTTTACTCTTTTAAATATTTCAGAGGTTATTTCATCTCCAATGCCATTTCACTAGAAACCATTTCTATGTATACACGCAAATAGGAAAGTTAAACCAGTGGTAGTGGTCTGCTTTCTATCATCTTCTTTAATAAACCCGTCATGCCAGAGAAAGCCTGCATGATACTGGCGTTCAAAAGTTACGAAATATCAACTTTGGGCGTCAATCTAACATTTTTACTGAATCTATCATGTAATCCGTGGCGATTTTTTTTTTCGAGATTAATCCCTGGCAAGTGGTTAGTAGTATTCAAAAATGGAATTTCTGCTTTAAAAATTTTCTCAATCAATTAAAACAAGTTTTTTTTTTTTTTTTTTTTTTTTTTTTTTTTGACGATTACTATACTTTTTCTACTCAACGTATACGAGAAAATAAAAATTAGAAATTAAATGAAAAAAATCTAAGGGAAAATGCAAACTGTGTTTTGTACCATTAGAAGTAAGGTTTTGTGAATAATTCAAATTTCCGATTTGTCTTATAAGATAAAGAATTACAAAATGAATCTAAATAGTCAACAGTAACATATAATTAGATAAGTATATTAATAGTAGTCGCATTTTTTAAAGGGTTAAAATTTTTTAATCTCCAAATATTTTTTTAAAAACAAATCATGCTAATAATGATGGAAAAATGATTTACTTTATGATTCTTAAACAAAACTGACTGTGTTCATTCCAAATTTTACCGTACGTGTTTATTTTTATAATTACGTTTTGTTAATTTTTTTAAAATCCTCATTAACAAAAAAATAAAGAAAATACACTACCCTCAATATAACTTTCGGAAGCATTAATTATTTTTTACCCTTTTTGTGAATATTGTTTTGATTTATGCAGATTATATTAAACTTTGATTTTTTACAAGTTTAATGATATCATTTATAATGAGTAATATTTTTAATAAGAGCCCTTTTAGAATTGTAATAATACTTTCGAATTCGTGTGTCCTTTTGAATTATAAATATCTAAAAAAATTTAAAATAAATACAATATCTATCAATGCTATTTCAAAAGCGTGTATAAAAAAGTCGATGGTCTTAAGGATTTGTAATGTGAAATATTAGATGGCAATAATTTTTTGAATCTTAATTTTTCAAAATGGAAAAAAAAAAAAAATAGTACATCATACATTAAAAGGAATTTTTAATTCCTCATAATACAGCATATTATTCTAAATAAAAATTTAAAGATTACTTTGAATTATGAAAAAAATTGAAGGGTTTTAGGTTTATGACCCAATTTCACCGAAAAACGGTCGTGTAAACATGTCTGGTGCACTTTAAATCAATTCAGGTCAAACGTTCTCCCACTGATGGAGAATGGGTTTACAACTTATAGGTAATCTTTTCATCTGACCAAGGCTCTAAGAATTACGAGCTCTGTTCCAAATTAACTCTAGCATTGCTTTAAAGCGGGACATTAATATAACTTAATTAAATTGAACTCAGCTACACGATTGAATGACCTGCATTGCATATGGGTTGTGGCGATAGTGTTGGCTGGAATTGTGCCAATGTAGAGGTTGAATTTCGCCAAGGATTGAATTCGCGACCTTCCGATTTGCAGCCGCGTAACATATCCTCTAATCAGAGTCATTCGAAAAACTCCATTCTACATTTTTTTAAAAAGATAAACTCGATTTAATTTTTTTACTTGAAATAATGTATGAAAGATTTAATTTTTCTTATGCTATCATATCTAGAATATTAAGGATTGATAAGAGAAGTAATTCTACCTCCCCTTCCTTTGTTTAGCACTCTGTAAATCAACTAAGGGAATCAATAGTAGATTACACTTTTCCAATTGGCAACGGAAAATAATTTTTAATTATTGCATGCTCGTCGCAGTAGTAAATAAGCCATGCTGTTCGCCCAATTATTTATTGTTGATGTTATATACTAATAATTGAAAGTTTCTTGTAGTAATTTTATTTTTAAAAAAGTTCTCATAATGACTGAGCTTTTGCTTGATCCTGATATCCGAGTATGGGTTTTTCTCCCTATAGTTATAATAACATTTTTATTTGGAATCGTACGTCACTATATTTCTATTTTGTTAACTTCTACAAAAAAGGTTGAACTTACCCAAGTTCAAGATAGGTAATGTCATAAATTATTTCATTAATACATAATTTGTATCATTTGTTGAGCCTTTTTTAATTTATTTCCTCATCGATTATTTTATTTGTTAAATTTCTGTTTATGCAGTCTAATAAATTCATATTTAGATTAAGATGAACAAGACAATAAAAGAAATTCCAGTGAAGTCAGCTGATATGATAATATAATTAATTCATCTCTTTCTAGAAAGGAAAACAAAACTAAGCTTACTACGTCAAACATTTCTCCCGTCAATATTTATTCATAAAACTGCTTATTTCCTTTAATATCTTGTGAAAATTTTGATATTGTATAGCCAAACACAGTTCTTTCACCATTAAACTAAATAGTTATAACATGCAAACTGTTATGTGTAATATCAAGTTTATTAGTCCATGCCATTTAAATTTCAGTTTAGTATTGCATGCATCGAAATTTACGTCTTTTCAGAATGTTTCAAGATTTAAGTGCATAATTTTGCAAAGTATTTGATAAATTTTTAAAAATAAATATTGAGTAAATTTATATAATGTTAAAAGACCAGGTAAACATTATGTATGATCCTTTTATGAAAAATTGATATCCCATTATTTATAAAAGTTGCTGTGTAGAATTGATTAATAAAAATTTGATTAAAAATTTCTGTCTATCTTTGAAAATAAATTTTAATAAAATCTTAGTTTGCTCTCTATATATATTTTCTTGTATTCTTTTTCTTCTTTATGAATTTATTTCATCCATTTGAATAAAACAATCTTTTAAAAACAATAATGGATCATTGCATAGCATTTTCTTATTTTTTTATGCATCAAATACCTTCAATTGAGCAGATACAAAATTTGCAAAAAGTCTTAAGTCAATTAGACATTTTATTCTTTTACTCTGGCAATTTTCATTTTACCATCAACCATGCCTTGACTAATCCTTTTCTATATTTTGTTTCTTCATGAGTTCTCTGTCATTTTATAGTCTTGTGCTATAAAATGATAAACTGATAAGCAATGATATTGGGAATGACAGAAAAATCAAAGTTATTATTTTGAGAATTTGTGCATTGATAGAGTGAACACTATTAATAGTAGTCGTAAGAGCAACAATGAAGATCATTTGGATAATAATAAATTCTATTTATTGGATCAATAATTTATCTGACAAAAAAAAATTCATATTATTGGTAATGCATTTTGAAAATATTTTATTTATAATAAATAATTTTTTATCTATTTAAAGAATATTAAAGGAATATGAAGAGTAATATTTGATCACATCATGATATATTTTCTTTAAATGTATGAATACATCATATTTAAAGGAGTTGAAATTTATATATACACTTCAGTATGCATTATCTGTACAAATGACTTTAATCCTAATATTGAATATAATTTTTTTATTAATGATTCATAGGGCAGCAATTAATTTAATAATCCAAGTTGATGATCTTTATGATTGAAGACCCTTTATAAAAGAAATAATGCATATAATGAAAAAAATATATAAAGAATGGAAAACTTTTTTAAATGCATTTTTAACAGAAAAGTAGTAAAAACATTTCTCTGAATCATTTGCATTCTAGTGACTATAATACTTTATTAATGTAAATTTTATAGTCACTGGTGTATTTTTTAATTAAAAAAATATATGTATATATATTATTGGTGAAATTTAATTAAATTGCTTTCCAGTTAAAATAAATTTCTTTTAGAATCTTTTTATTTCCAAGATTATTTCTTCAAAATTTCAATTACATACAGTACGTTTACTAAATAATTATTTGTACTTAAATTCTAAAAAACTTGGTATCAATCTGATACTACCAGTGAATTCTGTAAAATTATAAAAAGGAATAAAAGCTAAATTTAAATGTTATCATGAATAAATGATTTTTGCAAATCACTGTACCACATTAGTAAGAATTTTTTTCTTAATTTAAGGTTTCTTTTCTGTATTTAATGTATAAAAATTATAGCACTAGTTTTTGAATAACTGCATAATATTTATATATATTTAAAATCTTTTTTACTTATTAATTTTTTAAAATTCCAGTCAAGCAATAATTCGTAGTAGACTCTTAAGAGAAAATGGAAAATACATTCCTAGGCAGGTGAGTAATGTGCTTTTAAAGTATCTAATTATTTGCAAAAATTTTCTTTGTATGTTTCTGTATGTATGTAAATGTTTTATTCTGTAGAATACTATGCAATATTGTTTTAATGCAATTTTTGACATTTGACAGATGTACTTTTTATGTTTTAAATTATTTCAGATTATAAATTTCAATCAAATATTGTTCATTATGACTGAAAAAGTATCAAATCAAAATTATTATAAATATATTTCTTAAAAATAATTCGTTTTCAAATGTGCAGAAATAATAAAATTCCAAAAACAGGTTTCTGATGAAAACTTTAAAAACAATTAAATATAATTATGATTTTTTATATATATGATGTATGCTATACAAATACTTATAAAAATAGGGAAATGGATATTTCATGATTAAGAATCGATAACGTAAAATTTTCAAACTATATATAAAAAAATAATAAATAAATTTCTTAATTTTTTCTTATGGATAGAATATATTAACTTTATGTATTTCAAATGAAGTATCTATGCTAAATTCCAATTGATTAATTTTTAAGATTATGAGAGAAGAAGTGAATGCTTGAATTGTATAAATATGTGAATTATATTTTAATTATAACAAAGACTATTAAAATTTTAATCAAAATTTAAAAAATTTATATGGTATGTGTTTTGTTACCTCTGATAATATTGTTCATTATATAAATTTGACAGCTGAATGATATTGATTAATCATTAATACCTATCTAAATGAAATAATGTTTTATTTATAACTTGGAAATATTTTAAATTTATGCTATAATTTTTTTTAAATGTTGGTCTGTTCCATTATTCCATTCCATTGTCTTCAAGCTATTCTGTTTGAGAGAAAATTCTTCATTAAGATTTAATAATGGAAATGATTGCCTGAGCTTTATCAAAAAATTTTTGGATTATATTATTGGAATTATTTCAAAAGATTAATGTGCTTCTACTAGAAACTTAGTAACTTTATAAAAGTAAATTCTATTTCTTACAAAAATATATTTATATAATGCATTTTATCTTATCAAAATTAAATACTCTGTTCCCATAAAAAAAGTCATTAAATTTTCTGTGCTTTTCTATTTATAGCTTTAATTTAACTGGAAAGAAAATGACTTTCATTTGTATTTTAAATTTACAAAGTTACTTATTTATATTTGTTCATTATTTATTGCTTTTAGTTTAATGGATTTTCCCTCAGAAATGTTTTATATGGAATAATATTATTAATTTTTGCAATTCAAGATAAAACTTTCTTAATCTGAACAGATTAATAGAATTGCTCCAACATTTGAGTATATTTGCTAAAAGTAAAAAGTATAATTATATATGTGTGAGTATTAGATCAATGATATGATATTTTAGTGCTTGGGAATCTATAATTTCTACTTCTAAAAATTAATCTGAATGTTTTCATTTTAAAATCTTTATATAAATTCATTATTTAACAATATTGCAAAATATGAAACTTATAATGATAGTATAGAATGTTTATAATAGTTTTAACAAACAGTATCAAAATAAATTATAAAATATGCTCTAAAAATGATCTGTTCTTTCCTTATAGGCATTCCTAATGCGCAAACATTATTTCAACAATGAAGATATTGGATATTTCAAAACGCAAAAGCGTAGTCCACCAGCTCAAAATCCAATGACTGATCCGAGTGTCATGACTGACATGGTGAAAGGCAATTTCACCAATGTTTTGCCAATGATTATAATTGGTGGCTGGATTAATTGGACTTTCTCTGGTTTTGTCACCAGTAAGTTGTTTAAGTGATTTATAGAAACTGCATAATTGTTGTTTTCGATGTAGTATGGTAATAATTATTTCATCTGTTTAATTTTTCAGCTAAAGTGCCATTTCCTTTAACCTTAAGATTCAAGCCTATGCTACAAAGAGGAATAGAGCTCTTATCTTTGGATGCATCATGGTAGTGTTTTTATTAGTTCATGCTTTATTTAATCCAAATGCAAAATTAATGTAACTTTTGATTATAGTAATTTTATTTTACATTTTAGGTAATTGGGATTTAGATCCATCATTTTATTGTTTTGGGCCTATTTAGTGCCAATTGGATGTTTAGAAAAGGAAAAGTTTTAAACTTGTCAAAGCTTTTTTGAGATATAGAAAAATTTCTTATAGGTTAAATTTCTTATTTTACCAGACTATAAAAGGCAGAGTTATGGGTTATATCGAAAAATGAGGGGGTCTGTGATTCAAACTACTATATAATTATTCTGTAATGTTATTGAATTTTGAGTTGTATAAACATACTCTTTTATACATATGAATTAATTATTTCTGAGAATTAAATTGTTTTAATCCAAAAACACTGCATTATCTTTTGTGCATGTTTTCTCTAATTAAAGACATTACAATATACAGTAATATAAGATTTGTTTTGTACTAAAGAGTTATAATATCAATAATAGAATTTATATGCATTCATTTTTATAGCATTTTTGTTATAAAATCAGAAATTGTAATTTAAAGAAAGTTAAAATAAGCTGGTATAGAGAAAATAAGAATCAGGTCAAATTATAGAAACTCATTCTAGAAATGATTTTATTTAAATTCTAGTTTAAAGAAATATCATAAAACAATTTATATAAGTGTTCAAGAGTTTGAATATTATCTAAATGAAGTTATACCAAAGAATGATTCATATCACATTTTTTTAACACTTGAATTCTGATATAATACACATTATCTTTGTATATAAAACATCACAACCATTCCCTATGATTTAGCTATTACATGAATTTATGCTAGTGTAGAAGTTTATAAATAATGATGAATGATATATATTTAAGTACAGCTTTAATTGTTGTTCTGGTGTTTTTGCTATAGAATTTATAAACTCTTATTAGAAAATATATTGGTATGAATGCAGATACCTGACAAAGTAATAAAAATTCATACATTTACATTTGCAAAATTAGCATTTGCATGGTTCAAAAAGTTGGGAAATTTTTGAATAAAATAAAAAATTTGCTAATAATTAATATAATTTTCAAACCACAATTATTTCATTCAAAGTTGAGAATAAATAATTTTTTTAGAAATTATTTAATCTAAAGTTTTAAAATATAATACAGTATTTGTGATTGTTCCCTTTAACTGAAATCTTGATTATACTTACAGTTTTCTTTAGAATAATAAAATAATGAAATTGCCTTAAACAGCTGTGACAGCTACAGAGATGCCATATTTGTATGATCTATAAATTTTCTCAGCTTTATATATATATATACACTGAATTAGGGATACCTGTCTAGTAACAAGTTGGGCCTCCTCTGGCCTTGATAACGGCTGCCACTCGACGAGGCATAGATTCGACAAGTTTCTGGAAACAGGAATGGCTTGCCAACTATTGGCTAAAGCTATCCATAGTTCAGTAAGGTTCTTTGGTGCAGTGTGGTGGCCTTTTATGTCTTGTTCCGAAAAATCTCAAATATACTCTATAGGGTTTAAGTCTGGGCTTCTAGGTGACCAATTTATGACAGAAAACTCAGAGGAATGCTCATCCAACCAACCAGTAGCCAATCGGGACTTGTGAGAGGTACAGTTGTCTTGCTGAAACACTCCATTACTTTGCGGATAACAGAACAGCATAAATGGATGGAGGTGATTCCCCAGCAACTCTACATACCAAATTGCATTGAGAGAGGTTGGTATAGACACCAATGATCCCAAACAGTGCCACGAAAAAACACCTCACACCATGATTGAGCCACCATGCCCTTGAACAGTTCCAACCTGGCATGAAGGATCCGTGGCTTCATGAGGCTGAAGCCATATTCTCAACCTCCTGTCGGCGTTAAGTAGTCGGAATCGAGACTCATCACTCCATGCCACTTGTTTCCAGTCTCTGTGTTCTCTTGCCCAGGCAAGATGTGCATATTGATGGCGAGCATTGAGCAATGGTACTCTGGTAGGTCAACGACTCCTGAAGCCCATACTGTGAAGCGAGCGTTGCACAGTCCGTTTACTGACTGTTCGACTGGCACCTTCATTCAACTGGGTGGTAATTAGAGTTAATGTTTGGCTTTGCTCTTGACGTACAATACTACCAAGCCGTCTCTCACCATGCACTGTCACGGCTAATTGTCCTTTGAAGTTAGATCGATTGCTAGTTTTTTTTCCACCATTCACTTATTCTTGGTATACTCTAGACACTGTCGATCTTGAAAATCCCAGCTGTCTGACGAATTCGGAATCCCATGCGTCTAGTCCCTACGATTTGCCCACAATCAAAGGCATCTAAATCAGGTAGTTTACCCATAATGGCGATTCAAAAAAACTAATCCAGAACAACCACAGTCCGCACTATATATGCACTTACCACATCCCCTTCCCTTGCGCATAAATGATGCGCAGTGCTACACAATTTGCATATCTCTCGCTATCTCTAATTCAGTGGCACCTCAGTGTATATATATATAATATATATGCTACAACCTAAATGTACCATTAAGCATATTAACTGTTAATTGTATGTCATGTTTCAGTCCTGACAGATTCATGTGTAAAATGGGCATATATACCATTGTGCTAGACCCATATATCTGTTAATTATTTTATACATTTTAAAGTTTTGGCAAAATTTCTTGTAGTTATATACTTCAGAAGTGTTTCTGTGGGATTCTGAAAGAAATTTTTATTGCAAATACTTCTGTAACATAAAAGTTTTAGAATCTCATAACAAGTACTAAATCTTAAATTCACAATTTTTCATTATTGCATATACATGTGAATATAATTTATGTTTCAATACACTACCCTCTTCAAAAATTATACCCAATGGTGAAACTCTTTATTTGGAATTGGAAAAGAAGATGTACTGGTATATTGTATAAAAACCTATAATGTATATATGAAAACAAACTGAAAATCTATAAATAGGAAAGACATCTTTCTGTGTTTTGTAACAAAGCATTAAAAATGCCAACTTTCTTTGAACTTAGAAACTTAAAGGTGAAATGTAGACAAAATTAAAGGCTTTTATTTTATAAAGCTTACTAAGACTTAAATGTTACAGATAATTTTTTTGAGGATAAAAAAAAATGCACAAATGTTATTTCCAAAAAAAAATACTTTAATCTATGTAAATTTAGAATTGAAATCGCATTCAATGTTATAATTTTTAATGAATATTTGGGAATTTTGTTTGTTTTCATATATTTTTTATTTAATTTTTTTTCTCTGTTTTAAGCATCTCATATTTTCATCTATTTGCTTGACTTAAATCATAATGTTAAAAAAAATTTACTCTTTATTTTTCAGTTGTTGATATATCATTATTATAATTACTGCAGAATCTTGTTATCTCTGGTCCATCACTAGGTTATATCTTTATAGAATCAAAAAAATTTTAAGATATACTTAATATGCTTAGTGACATAGGTTGTAGCATATATATGGACATTGAAACATAGTAAAGATAAAACATACACAATACTCACATTATATATATATAATATATAATATTAAGATGGTTGATAATTAAGTTATAAATGTATTGTATTTTGTTATCTGCATTACATACCTGTATAAAGATCCTTCTTTTTAAACATGAAACTACTAAGTATTTGTGAGATTATTATAAATTTATTATTAAAAATTGCTCTCTTTGTTTAATATTTTCTCTTCAATACTGCTCTTGTCTTATTCAGGGTGAGCTCTGCATCATGGTACTTTCTTAATGTTTTTGGTTTGAGAAGCATTTATGCCCTTGTTTTAGGGGAAAACAATGGTAAGTATGAATGATTTGCATTTTGAAATCTAATCCTAATAAATGTTAAAACATTTCTTAGTGAATGAAACTACAATCACTCAAAATATTTCTATGTTTTAAAAATAAATAATGCTTTTGATTTCTTATAATCCTCATTGCTATTTATCGAAATAAATTCGTCATATGACTTAAAAGTGAAATTTTGGGAAATTGATTATTACTCATTAATACACAATATACAAAAATTAAATTCAGAAATCTGAATTGATGTCCCTCTCCCCTATTTTAAAAAGACATTTTGCTGAAAAATATGTTTTATAGAATAAAGAAACTAAGTTAATAATAGCAATAAGGTTATTCCTTTTAATGGTATAAAAATAGTACAGATATGTTTTGAAGTATACTTTTTGATCTGTAATAATATTCATGCTATAGCCATCACTATATTTTTAATTAAAGTATATTTGAATTGCACTGGAAATATTAATATACCTTTTCTTTTAGTTATAATTTCCTGAAACACGGATCTACTTTGGTAATTTTTTTTTATGTAGCAACTTTTAGGGGGATTGATCTATATGCTTATGAATATTTTCCAAACATATATAAATTGTGGCTTTATTAAAGGCAGTAAATTTAATATTCTCTACACATTCTTACATATGTGATAACGTGTTTGAAATTTGATTCTTTTAACTATTATTCAGCTTTTATTAAAAAGCAATTTGTTAGATTAAGAAAACATATTTTTTTATTTAGAATTTTTTTTATTGTAGATGTAAAAATATGCTTTTCTGGATCTAGTGTGTTTTTGACTTTTCCTATGCCCTCATTTTTTCAATTTTTCACTATTGTATCTATGGCTTCCATGATACTATTTTCTCACAAACTTTTGCTTATTTTATAGCTATAGGAAGACCAGCTATAGGTTTGTTTTATTCTATACTGTCGCTTGATTTTATTTTTAAATTTTCACTTTCTGTACTGAATTTGAGAATCTTTTTTAATTATTTGCAGCTTTTTTAAGATTTGGAGGTTAGTCATTTTATTGTTTTTTGATATTCTTGCATTAGCCTAACAGCAGTTAAAATATTCCCCAAATGTGCTACTACTCTGTTTAAAAAAGTTCCAAGTATCATAATCTTTCACAAAACAATATATGATATGTAAAATTTCTATGTTTCACAAACATGTACATATTTTAATGATTGCCAGCTATTGAAAATGCATTTTTACTTCAGTATTTATATTTGCTGGCTAGAGGCAAATTATAAATTTTAAGTAAATATAAAAGATTCTATGTTATCTATAGAAGGTAATTTTTTTAATAATTTATTTTAAATAGCATTAAAAAGGCTGTTTTTTGCATTCATTGTTGTTATTATCTTATTTTTGGATCTGAGGACAAATTAGTAAAAAATAAGTATCAGAACTTTTTAAACATCAGTATTGTTAATTATTAGGTTTGCTTAAATTTGAAATTTTCAAGTTTTTTGTTGTTGCTTTGTGAAATTTCTGTTAATGAATTCTAATGTTCACTCTACCTATTGAAAGAAAATTCAAGATTTTCATTACTCTGAATAGTATTGTGTATAATTCTCAGTTTATAGTCGTACATTGAATGAACGCTGATTGAATGTTCGTTCATTATAGTTTTTCATGATTACATCTGTATCATTTCTTACACATTTCTCTCTTTAATCAAAATCCAGCTGCTGATCAAACAAGAACCATGCAGGATCAAATGTCAGCACCAGCAATGGCCATGCCACCAGATCCCAAACAAGCATTCAAGGTAAATTCCATTATTTAATTTGTTCATGACTGTTCAATGATTCTATATTTCATTGATTAAAAACATTAAAAATAAGTTTGCAGGACATATTGTATATTTAAAATTGAAATTAGTTTTTGTTAAACGCTTATAAATTAAAAAAGAATTTGCTTGTATGTGTAATCATTTAAATTTCAATCTTGTGAAAATATAATTACATTGCAAAAAAAAAATTTAAAATTCTTTTTTTTTTATTATTTATTATGATAAAATTGTTTATTTTAAGGCATGTGTTTAGTCTGTAGCTTAAAAATTCTTTCTTGGAATTATATATAATTTTATTCTGCTTGCCAAGTAGTAATATTAATATGATAGTTCAAAAAATTTAGAATGTTTGGTAACATTGGAATTTCATTTATATTTTGGAATAACCACAAACACAAAGGCTGACTTAATAGTCTGCTTATGTTATCAGATGTTTTTCTGTATTGCAAAACTGACAGTTATAGGATATATATAAAGAGTTTTGTTCCTTTTTATAAATCATCTGTTTGAAATGTATTTTAAAAGGCCACAAAGAAAGATATCTATTTTTTGTGTATTTATTGAATTCTAAAATACTGAGTTCTTTGATGCATGAAATCTAATTTCCTTATAATTATTTAGTCTTCTTCACATTGGATGCAAACATGTCATCAAATAAAGTTAATGAAAGACTAAAAACATTTTGTAATCAGTATATTTTATTTTTTCATTTTAAGAATTTGATGTTATCTTTAAAAATGTTTACCTCTTTTTTATATATTGGCACAAATTTCTCAGAAACATTTAACATCGTTAATTATTATGACCATTCATGCTGCTGAAGTTACTTAGCACGCAAAGAAGCTCATTTTCTTTTCTTTCATTGAATTAGTATTTAAAATTAAGTTATTTTTTTACCTAACTCAAGATAAAAGTAATTTTTTGAAATTCATTAACACGTTGAATGCCACCACAATTTTCAGAAATCTGACCTAAAATGATACTAACTCCTTTAATAAATTTTCTGTTTTAGCAAACTAGCATGGATTTTTCGTTCTTTTCCCAGAAGCCATCTATCGATGCGAGCACTCATATACTACGAGTTTATTCGTAACTGCAAAAAAATGGCAAGTTAACACAGTGCGAGATAACTCGTAGTTGGCGTCCTATAAAAGAATGCAATCTATGAGTTAGCTCATAGTTGGTACGCAACATGTTAATAATTGGAAATAAAATTGGTTATAATCTGGTTATATAATCAATGAATTAAAAATTAAAATATGTTTTGAAATTTAATATTGTGTTGTGAGATTAAGACTTGAATACTTCTAATTTTTATCTAGGCTGAATGGGAAGCTTTAGAAATTTGTGATCATCAGTGGATATTGAAGAATATTGAAGCAGAATTAGTTGATACGTCACCTTCACAATGATTTCTTCATTAGGCTGCACAGTTTCTTCAAGTGAACATCTTTAGTATTATATTATCTTCACTTGCAATTTTCTTAATACTACAAAAAAGTAGTTTTCTTTATTTTTACATTTATTTATGATCTTCTTTTTAAATGTCATAATTTAAATATATATCACTACCTGTACAGAAACTGTTGAGACTATTTAATGGAACAAAGCAATAAATTGGTTTTGAAATTTTATTTCTTTTTTATTGTGTTGATACAGATATTAGTTACTCTTTTCACATATGAGAGAAGTGGAAAATACAAATATGATTGAAACTAAAAATATTTCATTTAATAATTACAATTAATAGTTTAATTCTTCTATAATAGTGCTTTGAAATGTAAGCTACTAATCTTTATTTTTCTTTACTTATATTGCATCCATAATTTGAACAAAACAGCATTGGTTTAAAAAGAATAAAATTATTCTTTGTACTTATTTTCTCTCATGATTCTATCTTTATAAACTTAAATAAAAAAATTTCTAGAGAATAGGAAAAAAAACAACCCTAAAGATTATTAAATGCTGCTTTTATAAAATGAAATAAATATATTGTATAAATAATGCTATCTTTTATCATAATGAATTATAAATATTTGAATTTTATTTTCATAATCAAAAATTAAGACTTTAATTATTTCTTTAATTTTTATTGTATATACATCAATAACCCGTTAGATCCCAAATGGGTCTTATATACAATAAATGTAAAATAACTCTCCTTTAACCTCACCAAATTTAATTATATTCCAGATTACTCGGCATCCTCAAAACTACCTAAAGCATTTACAGGGAATTTTTTTATCATTTTTGTCCAGCTGTAAGTCCCCTATTGATGCTACACACTCTTTTCCATACTGCATCCACTTTGAATACTTGGAAATTCTTTATGCTCGTGTACCATACTTTTTTTGCTGTGACTCTCTATTGAGTGTAAACATTTTTCTTGGTGCAATTTCATTTCATAGAAAGTGTATGTTATCAGGACTATTATTTTGATTATGTTTTTTACATGCCAGGAAAAAAAAAAAAAAAAAAATTACCTCATTAATGACTTAGTTGCACTTTTTGAAAAGTCAATTTTTTTTTAAATATCTTTGCCAAAGAATACTATATTCCCAGGATTACATTAAATGATATTCTTCCATTGCAACAAATTCGTTGAAGTAGCCTTATGCAAAAAAGAAAGAGAATGCAAAAACCGAAACTTGACAAGATTAGGGTTTCGGAGGCTACCCCCCACCTTACTTATACTTTGATTAGGATCACAATATAACCCCTTCCATCAGATGAAATGCAAAAACTATCACGAGTCTTCTTCTTTATCAATTTATTTTTGTATTATATGACATCCAAAGACCAACCATTTGGATAGCTGCCACAGAGAATATATATTTCAATTGAACAAGAGGAGTCATAAGGTAAAAAGTGCATTGTTGAATGGTATAAGGACTTTAAGCAATGAAATGAACTGGAAGAAAGTAACACTAAGCCAAAGTGAAGATTTTGTCCTTTTCATTGGAATTAAGCCTTCACATTTTACTAGCACAGATTTCATACAACTATTACTGATTTATCAATATTTTAACTAAATACTATGAGTACATATTGCAACTACTGATATGGTTATAAAACTACTGTCTTTGAGGGAAGCTTATAAAGACAGAATGCTGTAGCTTTTCATCTTTAAAATTTGCTTTGTAAAATGCGATACAAAAAGATTAAAAATGCAATTGCAAATTAATTCTTGTACCAAGTGTTGTGAAACTGAAGTGTTTTTGATTTGGAGTTTTTATATCTGTTAACTGTGAATAGGAGGTTAAAATCAAAATCTGTATTTCCTATCAACCATTTGATATTTTAAAAAGATCAAGTTTATTTTGTATACGAAATTTATATTTCAAGTAACATACCTTCTTCCTAATGTTTTAGTAATATATGTGAAATTCAAACATTGCAACAAATAATAATCTAATGTAACACAAAAAGAACTGCATGCCATTATAAATTTAATTCTCCGAGAAAAATTCTTATAGTTCCAAAAAGATTAATACATGGTTCCTGGTAATTTGCCGCATCCTAATTATCAAATATATATTTTGGCTAGCATATGAGAATTAGTATCCAATACCATTAGATTTGTCTCATATTCCTATTATACTTTATGTTGGTACTCATTTCTTAAATCGAACACAGAATTCAATCATATATACTAATACAATTGTAATAATTATAAAGCATATTTGAAGCTTGGTATAAGTTCTTTTATTTCTTTCAGCAATCTCAAAATGATTTTAGATTAATATTAATCTCTTCTTTCATTCTTTTTCTTTTTTAATGATGATAATGCTCACTAAAATAACTAGATCTAGCTACTTTCATAGTCAGAGCTTTATTACTTTTCTTCAAAAGATTAGATTTGCGTTTTCTGGGCATTTCTAAAACCTATAAAATTATGACAAAAAAAAAAAAAAAAATGAAACTAACCCAGAAACGATAATATTTAAAAGTGTAAGCATATACAAAAAAATATATAACATAAATACAATCTAATAGCAAAAACACACAACTAACCTAAGAATTTATTTACATTGTATACCCGAAGTAAAACAAAACACCAAATTGAGTCCGTGTTTCTTTAAATTCAAGTCAGGTTATTTTATCTATCTATCGAGATTCAGATAGCTATAACAGTATAATAATTTGTAAACTTTTAATTTAAATGAAAACACAGTTGTCAATAATCACATGAATTTTCAACGTTAGTTAGTATAACGCAAACGCTTGACTTTCCTACGTCAGTTTTAGTAACTCAATGCAGATTAGAAATTTTTTATTTCCTTTTCTTTTAATTTAAAAGTACTTCAGAATGAATCCGAAAGATCGATTCATGAACAACATTTGATTTTAAATACATCAAACACAAAGAAAATAATCAGTCAAAATCATACTGTCAAGAAAAAAGAAGGGGGAGGGACCTCGACCCTAACTTACTTTTGGTGGGATTTGGCCACACCTTTTTGGCATGAGAGTTTTCAACTAATACAAAATTAACCACTTGATTAAGCAGAATATAAAGTAGCCTGTGTTCTATTCCTGATTACAATCTATCTTTGTGCTAAATTTCATCCCATTTCGTTCTGGCGCGATTAAGTAAAAAACATCCATCCAAATTTTCACATTTATAATATTAGTAGAGATAAATTTAATATTTTATGGTATTGCAATTTTTTTAAAAAAAATCTTTCAATTATGTTACATAAATAAGTAAATTTTATTAAATTCTTATAAATTAATAAATGTATAGTATTTTTAAATTCAAATAAAAAATTAGAAATGATGTTGCTACAATTTTCTACCTTATATAAAAAATATTGCAACAATCTTTCAGATGATATTATTCAAAAACATTATTTCACTTAATTTGTATTTAAAAATGAAATTTCTGGAAAATGAAAATCTTTCTTTAATGTGCCTAGTTGGGTAGTTTCAGATCGAATGCCAAGAGACAAATAAGAAACATAGAGAAAAAGATAAAAAAATTTATTGAGTCACAGTCATTATGAAACATTATTTACATAGCACACATTAAAATAACATGTTGAAAATGTGCTTACAACTGTGCTACAGTTTTGATATAGACCATTTTGAAAAAAATTCACCTAAATTTTACTTAATAGACATTACAAATACATTCTGATTTTTTTTTTAATTGTAATTTCATTTTTATAAGTTACATGACACACAAAGAAATTTTGTTATTTGAAAATGGAATTTCCTTTACATACAGTATAATGTGCATACATTAATTACACAATAAATATACCATTCCATGACATCACAATGCTGTTCAAACTTGACAATAATCACAGAATGGGATACAAAAGAGATCAATAACGTAAAAGGAACACAAAAATGACTTCGTATGTGGCGATGCACATCTTCTCTTGATAAAATGAATGTTTCAATAAAGTAGCAAAATAAATAAAAAGCCTTACTTTTGATGGTTTTAAAATGAACTTGGCAGGACGTAAGAAATGCAATTTATGTGCAGATTAATTGATTTTTCTTCTTGAACACTTAACAAAAAATAACACTGACAAACATGCACATATAATAGTTGCACGCTGAAAAAGATTAAAACTGACAAGGAAAAAACAAGATGGTACAAATGAAATAAGACAATCCTATGCATGAACATTTAAATAGGCAACCTTAAAAGAAAAAAATGCAAGATTCTGAAGAAAAATGTTAACAAAAAAAAAGTATTTTTAAAATATTAAGTTTAATTCTTTAATTGCTTCTATACAAATAGTTGAAATTAAATGAAAACATGCAATGCTATAATAATTCTAACAAAAAAGTCAAACAAGTAACACTTTGATTGCCACATCGTTCACCTCAATCTACTGGACTATTATCTAATTTGATGGCTCCTTTTCTATTAAAAAGACAATAAAGAAGGTGCCATCTAATTAGATGGTACAAATGATTTGTAGCAGCTAATGTGTTAACTTAGATTTGCAATATTGTTAAAATATTCAGAAGCGAATTTAGTGCATACTACAAATTTACCAGTCATTCATTTATTTGTTCCAATGATAATACCATGTAAAATAGCTAACACAGATAAGATAAAATATTCTAATAAAAGAAAAAAAAATAGACAATGGTTACTATTATCATAAGATTCATATACAAGTTCAGAATTTTAAGAAATGTTTCTACAACAGGCATTTTTATTCCATGAAAGCAAATAAATAATATGTATCTGAAAAAAGGACATTAAAATTCCTAAACACTATTCAAAAAGTAAGCTAATTCTTGACTTTGGCAAGGGCACTGTCTAGGCACCACGAATCTATGTCTTAAATATTTAATAGAGATATTTGGAATTCATAAATATCTATACTCAACTCAATTTAACAGCAAGTGGTTAAGCATATTAAAATCATCAATAGATCATATTCAAACTAACTTTCGCATTTTGACTCGAGACTGGAAGGGGGGTGAATATATATAATCTCTTGTTTATCTAATCGTTACTAACTTCCATAACTGAGCATTTTTCAAACTTTGTACAGCATGAAAATAATGATAATTCCTCAAAAATTTAAATATTTAGAGATTTTTTTAATTCTATCCCTGCCCCAGATTTTTGTTTCAGTTTTTCCTAAATAATAAAAGGATATTTTTCAAGAACACAAAATTTCCTTCAGCAACTATCAAGAAAGAATAGCTCATAAATACTAGCTTCTCAAGAAACATGTATTTTTAAAAAAAATTTCAGTATTGGCATAGTTATCAAAAACACAAATTCAACACTTAGATACGGACATATTTCTTTTCACAAATAGCAAAACATATACGACTAAAAGATTAACACTATAAAGTCAACCCTACAACTTGGGCTTTTGAATGATTTTCATTTGGAATGAAAAGTATGGATTAACAAAACACAGTTAACCCTGTTGCAGTTGGGACTTTAAATAACTTTCATTTAAAATGAAAAATAATTTTGCAGATTTCAATATCTTTAAGATAAGATGCAAAAGTATAGAAAAACACCCTTAAAAGTATATCTATATATAATATTATAATATATTAGTTGTAGTAAAAAACAATCGCACAACTAATCAAAAGAAAGCATGATGCAAACAGATTTATTATTAATCTGTGATTGTGAGATAAGGATGACTGAGAAATATGAATGTGGGAAAGGCCATGGTTTCTGTTCCCAGCTTGTCAATTTTTGTTATAAAATAATTTTCAGAAGCATTTCAATTGAGGAGTTTTAAGTTTAAATAGGTCCCTTTTTTTTTAAAATCGATCAGATATAAATAATTAATTACAATGCATGATGGTATAAAATCTTCAAAGCCAATCATTTACATTAAAAAGGAATTCAGCTACTAACATAAAGTTCTTACTTTATATTTATGAACATATTTGTAGTTTGTATATAATCTTTAAAAATAAAATCAATTAAATTATATATGAAATTATTAAACAACGAATCAATGGAGCAGTAACTGGTATTAAGACATTTTCTTCTCAATATGTAAGCTTTGCTACTGTAGTCTATTATTTAGTATTTATATGAGATTTCAAGCAATTTAAAATGTAGTAATATATTTTAAATTGTTTGAAAAAAAAACTGTAAAAATTGCATTTAAAAAATGTTAATTGGTAATACAAAATGATGCTTATATAAATAGAAAAAAGATGCATATATATAAATGAAGATAGCTGAAGCTCTAGTATTACCAGTTCTAGTGATATTTCAATGAATTGAAAGTTTTAAATAATCTAAATTAACTGCCTAGTCCTTTGAAAAAGAATCAAAATTCAAATTGTTTGATAATGCAAAACATTGAAAATTCAAAATGCTACAATAAATATAAAACAGAAAAACAATTTTCAAAGTTAAGTAAAGTATAAAGCACACTTAGGAAAAGTGGAAATTAATATATCGTAATCAAACCTTCTTTCTGTTAATAAGTGGAAAATTATAAAAGCAAGAAAATGTTTTAAATGCAATAAATTATTATGTATATATAGATAAAAAAAGAAATACACTCCGTTCATAGCAACTAACATATTGTCATTATTCACAAATGATCATCACAAAATAGTTATATACAAGTTGATTTTATAATGTTTGAAAAACAACACATTATTTACAACAGTCACATAAAAAATACTGATGAACAAAGTATTATATACATTACACATGGATTTGATACTGAAGACTGATACTAAGCTTATCATTGCATACGATGTAAAGATGAATTGCATAAATATAAATAAATAACCCTGATTAGAGTACACTTTTAATACAAGTAAACAATGCAAACACTTAAAACAAATGTATGAAAAAAATTATCTCAGTACTATGTTAATGACTTATGATTTAATAACGCTTATCTAAACTAGTTACTTAAAAAATAATGGCATTCAATTGTACTTGAAATGAGATTATTCATATATTTGTTTCCATTTTTTTTGTTTTAGCATGCATTAACTTACACAAAAAGTTTTTAATAAATTAGGAATTTAAATTGCACACATTAATAATTATTCAAAAAGGTATTTCTAGTATCCTAAAGAAATTAATAAAGCATTTTTATTAAAAAAATCAATAAAAATAAATGAAAAAGTTTTCAAAGGAATTTTACTGACATTGTTGCCTATTTCCCACCTCCCCCCCATAAAAAAACGCTTTTGTTTTCATAAAATGATTATTTAGATTTTGAAAATAAAGAAGTTTTAACTTAGGAAGGAGATTTCAACATTTTCTACTATCAAGTCTGCCAAAAAAAGAAAAAAGTGGTATAATTTGAGGCCTGAAAGAATCTACATAAGATAATGAATAATACTCGATAGCATAAATCAAAAGAGCAACAACTTTTTTTAATGCATTTTTAAGAACCGAGTCAAACAGAAACAATGCAATTAAAACAACTTGAGAGCTTTGTGTCATGCAAGGCTTAATACATGGACAAGCATACTCATCATTAAGCACAATGCACATAGCTTTGGGGTTGGAACTGCTTATAAATTTATAATTTGTATCCATCTGAGAGATAAGAACATTTCCCAAATTTTTGAACCCATTTCACAGGTATCTGTGAAAACAGTGATGCCATTCTATTATATTTGTTTCGGTTAATTTTATGTTTCATGAATTAATATGGAAACTAGGGAAATAGTTCATCCTTTATCACATATTTGACTAAGCAAAATATCCAATCTATTACACACTATTCATTAAAGCCATGCCTTCTGTATAACCAATAGCAGTCAGTTTAGCCTGAAATACTGAATCATAGCCATTAACTTTTAAGCAAAAAATACCAATGATAATTTTTTGCATGGAACTTTATCAGATGCATTTGCTCAAATATGGATAAAATTATAATTGTACTTATAAACTAATCTATTTCTGAAATTTTGCTTTTTAGAAGTAACAAAATTTCAGTCATATGTAAAATTTTAAAATTCTGTTTTCACTATGTTATGAAAAGGAGAGAGCTTGGTCTAAGCATTTAAATAATTGGCAGATATGGCTGGTGGCTTATCATTCAAATATATTTTCAGTCATTTCAGTATTATAGACATTTTTTTAAAATGTTGGTATAGTAAATTTATCAAAAAGATTTATAAATCTGATCAGTTTATAAAGCCATAAATACAGTTTTTTATTTGAATCATAAAATATCACTTATTTATAACTCTTTATTTTTGTAGCATTATTATTGTAATATGTAAAATCTTCATGGCATCTTCATCCTGAATTTTGTCAATAAATTTATTATGCAAAATTTATTTTATTCTCTTTTGTTTTTTCTAACTTTTTTCTCTTTTCTTTTTCTTTCTGGCAGATTTAATATCAAACTCGTAAATCATATTGTCAAAGGCAGATTTAATATCAGAAAACTGGTAAATCATATTGTTGAAGGCTGATTTAACATCAAAGTCTAGTAAATCATATTACCAAAGACAGATTTAGTATCAAAGCCAGGTAAATCATATTGTCAAAGGCAGATTTAATATCTAACCAGTAAATCATATTGTCGAAGACAGATTTGATATCCTACTGGTTATTCATATTGTCAAAGCCAGATTTAAGATCCACATGGCAAATCATATTGTCGAAAGCAGATTTAATATCCAACCAGTAAATCATATTGTCGAAAACGGATTTAATATCCTAGTGGTTATTCATATTGTCGAAGCCGGATTTAAGATCCAAATGGCGAACCATATTGTCGAAGCTGGATTTAATATCCAACTGGCAAATCATATTGTCGAAGGCAGATTTAATATCCAACTGGTAAATCATATTGTCAAAGGCAGATTTAATATCAAGGGCTAAAAGAGATTTATACCCAGATTTAATTTCATCCATAATTTTATATATACTGATCTTTCACAACTCTTTTCCACTTTATAACCAGCCTTATTAATCCATTGAAACTGGTTAGGAACAGCAATTAATAAATCCTATCAAAGGCCTGCAACAAACATCCTAATTGATAAGATGAGCAAACGCCAGGATACTTCAGATATATTTTTTAAGCACTGGTACGTCCATTGATCATGCACAATGCCTGGGCTAAATACTTAGTTGTATTCAAGATTTGATTCCAGAAGGGCAATTTTAGATTGTAGCGAAACAATGGTGGCCCTTTGAAACTCAATTTGGTTTTGAAGAGCAATATTCTCTTCAACTTGTTTATCTAAATTTCTCTGAAAAAACTCTCTATAAATGTCTCCCCTATACGAGCAATAACGCTATCTGCACACCTCTTCAACTTTCAAGAATTCATTTCCTTGGGGTAGAAGAGCAGTAATTAGTTTTGTTAAGTCTTGTAACGCCAAAAAGAGATCCGCTGTTTGTTTTTTTTTTTTTTTTTTGTATTTTCCGAATTCTGAACGGCGATTTGCTTGGCACAATTACGTGGCAGCAGAGTAGCCCAGTGTATAAAGTGACAACAAAATAATGGCTTCGAAAGAAATCGCTTTTTGATCTCAAAACTGTTCTGCATCAATTCAATTTATCCTGCAGAAAGACAATTTAATAAACAGAAATAAATAATATACTCCGAGCAGATAACACATGCCTTCTAGCATTAAATGAATAGTTTAAGTCGAGAGAGCCAACCACCAGAGGATTCTATTAACAGAGTTAAAGCCATGAGAGCATTCTATTCAGAGAGTGCATCAAATCCAGAACATCTTGTTAAATACCAAATATATCGGAAGTCAGCGCATACTCGAAGACTTCCGATCACGTGATCAAAACACAACGTCACGAAAAATGACGTGACAATTTGCATAAAGGGGAATGAGACAATTGACACTTTTTGGATAACACGATTCACCTTTGCGCATAGGTTTTTGATTTTGCAATCCTCCTTGCTTCTAAGAATGATATGTCTTTATCTCTGACCAGATTTAATATCTCTTTTTCTATACTGTAATGACTGCACTCTTTGCTGACTACGTCGTGAGCCTCGTTTGGTTTGGTTTAGTTATTTTAACGTCCCGTTTTGAAGCAACACTGGGGCTCTTTTAGGGCGGACCTCATCATTTTGAACCGCGGTCAGATGACGAGGACGACACCTGAGCAGTGAGCCTCTTCGCATCTAAAACATTTAGTAGGTACCTTACATTCTTCGGCATGGGAGCCCCCACACTTTTTGCAACTTTTCTCGTTCTGACACTGGAGCTGTGTATGTCCGAATCTTAATAAGCTTTTTATATTAAGCTTTGGGATTTTCTACAAACTTTGTAACTTTAAAGATAAGTCTACCTATCTTTATTTCATATCGATTTGTTTTCCCAATTTCTTCATTTCGTACCATTGGAATAGGGTCCGACGTCCTTTTTTAAATCGAACAATTTCTGTAGTGATTATATCCTGCGTAGATAGTTCATTTACTTTCCGTATCTATGATTCGAATTCTTGATTCTGGAATAACTGTTGGCTCCACCGACCTGAAATGCGGAGTAACTAGAATCAGTTTTTTTTGTATTTATTTAGAGAAAAGGTGTCGTCTTTATGGGTAAGTGGCATTGATTGTTGCTGGTTTTAGCCATGGGGAAGGACCATTATTACTATCCATGCATAGTTTTATTTTGGAGAATTGCAATTCTCCAAAAATTGCCCTTTGAATTGCAGTGTTGGCTTCATCATATATCGACAACTCGTTTTGATCAAATATAATTTATCTTCCTATCTATATATTTGCCCTCAGACTCAAAATCTCCTGGTTCCCTCTTCGTCATCACTGACGAAGATTCTAATGAGATGCAACCAGAATCGCAAAAACGCAACTGAAACAATAAAGAAAGAAAAACCAGAAAAATCCTACCATCAATTTTTTTGAAACTTAGTGCCAAACACCATGGCACCACCAGAAAAAAAAGAAAAGGTTACTTTGAAGACAACAGAAAAGCTGGGGAAAGAAAAGCTGTGAAAAACAAAGTTAGGCAAACTTCCCCAACAAAAACTGCATTTCGAATTACCAAGAAAAGCAAAAGACAGAATTCCTGCTAACAAACTACCAGCAGAGGCAACTAAACAAACAAACAAAAAAAAAGCAACGTGTTCACTCCAAGCCACTTTCTTTCCTTCTCTAATATCACAACAGAATTCAATTGTCCAATAATACAAAAAATCAATATGCTTCATATTCAGATTTTTGTGGTGGTGGGTCAATACCACTGTGCTCAAACACACACAACACAGCCCTTTTCAGGGGGTGGTCAAACTCATTCATACGTCCGCAAGTCAGAATTGAGATCTAAATCGGACAAAGACTCAGTACCCCCAGAGGTTATGGGATCTTGGAGGACCTATTGAAATTGCCCCAACTGCCATGAGCCAAAACGGCGGTCTTTGATCGAGATGAGGACAGAATTCGCTACCTTTCGATTGCGAGACTGATGCTCTACCAACCAGTTTGGAATATAAAACTAATTGAAAAGTCTTTAGAGATATCCCTTCCCCTCCCTTTAAAGGACTTAAAAACATATTTATTAAATACGTAATGGGTGTAATTGTACGTAATGGGGCAAAAATTGTGCGTAATGGGTGCAATGAGTTTCTGCGAATCTCCTTTAATAAATAAAATGTTTTTAAAATTTCATAAAAATGTGTATTTTTCCATGCTCCATTTTGAAATAAATAATATTATCAAAGAGATCATCCAACTTAAGTTCCATAAATGTTTATTACATGATCACTGAATGAAAAGATATCCAGGCATCATATATACCTTTCTTTTTCTGTTTAACTAATACTTCAGCTCGTATTTTTATCTGGCTTAATGAATTTTGAAAACACTTCTTCAATAATTTTGATTTTGTGTAGGGTTTTTTTTTTTAATCATTCTGTACAAATTTTAAACAGACTTTCTGCAATTCAAGAGTATATATAAAAAATGAAGTAAATAATTTTTTTAATGGACATCGAATCTTTTAATACCAATATCTGTGCTTAAAAAAATTTTCAGTTGTTGCTTCTTTTGAATTATGCTGGGAAAATTATTTATTGATATAATAGATCTTTTTATAGGTGTTTTTTCATACCAAAACAATTATAATATAAATTTATATGAGATAAATAAATTGCAATTACTACAGGTATATTCTATGATTTCAAATAATCTTTTCAATAACAATTATTTGGTCCATATTTGGCTTACATTAACTTAATTTTATGATCAAATATTTTAGTTGTCTATTATTTTTGGGGGAGTTCTAAGGCAGTTGGCAATATGTTTAGAATTTAGTCTTTCTTTACAAAATGTTTTAAAAAGTGGATTCTATTCAATGCAACAAAAAGATTTAGAGTGTATTAATTACATTATTAATTTTAGAAATAAAGAATATTGTTTCATTCCTAAAAATTAAACCTTAATTTAAAAAAATCACCATTACACTTCAGTACATTTTAAAATAAAAAACACAAATATAGTAAAAGCACATATATTGCATTTTGTAAAAGTTTCAGACAGTTTTTATAAGCTAAAATTTGAGATTACTTTATACACACATTTCTAATATTAAAACTTGCAAAAAAAAAAAAAAAAAAAAAAAAAAAAAAAAAAAAAAAAAAAAAAAATTAAAAAAAAAAACATATAGTTGTACCATAAAAACATTTAAAAAATAATACAAACAAATGAATTTTTCAAAACATTTGCCAAAAAAAAATAAAAAAGAAAGTTAATTACATAAGCTATAGCATAAACTTGAAAATTGATAAATTTTTCAACAATTAAGATAATTTTTTATAAATAAAAAGTTAAGGATTTAAACTTAAGATTCTTCAAATACTCATCTAAAATGCTTTAAAAAAAATGTGCACAAAAAAGAAAATTTCAGCTCTTACATTAAATAGATTATTTACTTGGAAAAAAAAAAATGTCTCAATATGTCACAATCACAATATTTTATGGGTCAGTCACTTGAAGCCAGTCTACCTTCTACCATATAATAGGGCACTAATTGTGCTGCAAGACTGTCTTTTCGAAGGAAAAATATTAAAGCTGAAACTGTGACAATATATAAATATGTGCACACAATTTAAAGACTTCAGAACTAAAATGAAAAATTTTGTATTGTGAAACTTTACTTCCAAATGAATGAAATGATAGTTTTCCATAATTAAAAGGAAAAAAAGAAAATTAAGTATTTTTTTTAATATCATTATTATAGAAAATAGGTAAACTAGTGAAGCTCTTGATGCAACCTTAAAATGTAATGGTTAGTTCGTAATATTCAAAAAAGAACTGTCATGTTAAGAAAACTGAAAATGCAAAAATATTTGTGCGGCATTAAGAGTTTGTATTCACACACATGCACAGCTTACATGGAATACAAAACACACTCTCCACTCGTCTCCACGACATGTTTAACAGCTACACATATATACTTCACTACAAATCATACTACATATATGCACCACATACATATGACTGATTGTAAAAAGCACAAGGAAAAAATAGCTAACATATATAAAAGAAAGTAACAACATTATGTAAAAAGATAATGCCTCTCAAATCATATACCTGGTTTCAAAAACCAGATTTCAATAACAACTCATTTAATATAAATGAGAACAAAAAAAAATTAGACATAAAACAAATAAAACTTTAAAAAGAAATATAAATACCAAAACCTACATTTTACATGGCTGAGATGAATAGATCACATAAGTTTAGTTTCGTTATATTAATGTCCCGTTGCAAAGCAACACTAGGTCTATTTTGGGATAGACCATGTCACTTTGAACGATGGTCAGATGATAAGGACCACACCTGAGCTGGCACACACTGATCCACCCCGCATCACACCAGCGGGAGGGCATTTGACCCAACAGGTCAATTAAGAAAATTTTTGATGCTTAAATAAATTTCAACCAAATATTTTAATAATTAATAATCACACTAAGAAATATACTTCATACTGTAACTAAATATTCTTTAAATTTAAATTAATATATTCATTTCAAAAGATATAAGGCTAATAAATAAAAATCAGTTTTCAAATGTCGTTAATTGTTTAAAAAAAAAAAAAAGGTTTAAATGCATTTGACTGCAACATCTTTTTTTCTTTTCCTTTATTAATAAAATACTAAACAATTTTTCAAATCATTGGCATAATCAGAATACCATTAGCTTTTACTTGTATAACGTAAGGATTAGATTGGAAAAACCACTGTATTATGAACAGTACTGCAAGGTGTTATTATGTAATAAATTAAATAATTAACTATTGACATATTATTGTGTAATATTATTATTTACAAACTAGTAAGAGCTGATTTTTGTATTAAAAAATAAACCCTCATTTCAGATCTGTTCTCCTTTACATTTTCAATTCAATTTTAATTTCTTTATTCAGATAGAAAACAAATAAGTAATAATATCAAAAACTCAATTTTATTATATAAGATAGTGTGTAACTACACATGTTTGGAATTTTATATATATATATGGGAACTAAAATATTTTGACCTCCTGGCATAGGGTTAGCATGCCATGATCTAGCCATCCTGGTTTAAGGATGGTTATTTTATGTTCTATGCGTGAATATGCCCCCAGTAAAAAGAACTGTTCAAGCAAATGTGATGCACAAAGTAGCTAAGTCCTACTCTTGGCCCTAGTTGGTGCAACTGAAAAAACAAGAGATGCTCACTCAACTAAAATTGCTGACAGATAACTGTCAGAAAGAAAACAAGCTAATTAATAATGTCAAAAACTCAACTTTATATATATATATATAAGATAGTGTGTAACTACATATGTTTGGGAAAAAAATTATACAGGAACTAAAATATATTGACATCCTTGCATAGGATTAGTATGTCTTCCCCAAGATCTGACCGTCCCAATTTGGGGATGGTTGTTCTATGTTCCATTTGTAAAATGTGTGAATATGCCCAAAGAATTGTTCAAGCAAATGTGATGCATGAAATAGCTAAGTCCTATCCTGGCCCTAGTTGGTGCTACTGAAAAAACAAGAGACGCTCATTCAACTAAAATTGCTGACAAATAACTGTCAGCAACTTTCTAAAGTGCCATAACTCACAACACAGCAACAGAAATCTAATTTTTAAAATTACAGCAAATTAATTCATTAATTAATCCTCTTGGCAACTGTGCCCAGTGCATGTTCCTGCCTGTCCCACCTTACTTATTTCAATGTCAGCGGTCAACAAAATATGGAAATGAACAATGATTTACTTCAATGAGTCCTCATTTCCATAAAGGCTTAACATACCATACAATGTTTTTAATTAAATGAGATTAATTAAAGGATCTTTTTTCAGATTTTCAACAAATAAATCCTTGTTGAAATTAAATCCAATTTCTGTGACCACAATGCCAGGTGACAACATCATTAGATATTTGTCAGATCCATGCAAAAGGTATTTGGATCTGAACCTTTTGATTCAGTCCTTGTGTTGTTTTTCCACTTCCAACCCATCATCTCAAGAAATAAACCATAGACAGAATTCAAACCCGATATTTCAAAGTTAGGGTATTTGTTTTTAACAGTTTTCACTGTGCAAATTCAGTGAACCTGAATCGTATAAATACATGTAAAGATCTTTGTACATTAAAGATATTTGAAAAAAAAGTCTGATATCTCTTCACTGCTCTATGTGGTTGGCCTGCTG
Organism: Argiope trifasciata; assembly: GCA_026543055.1. Taxonomy (NCBI): domain Eukaryota; kingdom Metazoa; phylum Arthropoda; class Arachnida; order Araneae; family Araneidae; genus Argiope; species Argiope trifasciata. Next base: position 2,020,414 of record JAPMOQ010039177.1, read on the forward strand.
TACAGCCAATTTAAGATGATTTGCCAAGTTTTATATTGAAAATTTGGGATTTGAGTCTCTTTTAAAGGTTGTTTTCCAAAGTCTGGTGATGTTGAACTTTATTTAAAATTCAACCTATTATTTCTTGCTCGAAGTACAAGCTAATGAACTTGAATAAATATGGTTTTCGTGGATACTGCTCTCCTCATGGTGCTTCCCCGACAACAAATTCTACCAAGCTTTGCTAACTGTCGTGTCAGTGTAACCTTAATGATAGCAAACATAACAACTTTTTACAATTTATCCAATATCAGGAAATTCTTTGGATATCAAAATATTAGAATAGAAATTTTCTAAACAAATATTTTTCATTAAATAAATACAGTAGCTCACTGTAATAACTTTTCATTTCTTTTTTTTTTTCCAAGAAAATTTCCAATGGGTCATTGCACACTGTGAAGATGCATTGTACTTTGGAACAAAGAAGTTGATGCAAGACAAGTCATTCAATTTTGATATAATAATGCATCAATTTTTCGATAAATATGACAAGTTTAAATAAGTTGCAGATTTTAAAACTGCATAATAAATACAAACAAATATTTTATTATATTTTTAACAAATATAAACACTGCTAAAAAGTCTCTACTTTCAGCTTCAATAGCTCCACTAGTAATCAAGTAATTGGTAATCACTATACCAATATTAATATTACTATTCCAATTTTATATTTTAATACTTTCAAATGACCAAATATTTGCATTGTGAATGTCAAAGTCACCTTCTCTCGAAAAGCAGATTTCATTCGAGAATAAAATTCTAGCAGAGATGTGGACATCATCTAGTATGACATCAAGCATCCAGTATGTGAATTCCACTCACAGTAGATAATTATAATTGCATAGGAGTTGGATTTTTTGCAAGTGAAAGGGTTGAATGTTGCATAACCTTACCATTTTCTTATCAAATATCCAATTCACCAGCAGCTGGTCATGTGTTTATTTTATTGGTGGGGTATCAGCAAAGCACTGCAAAACTCTCGATTTCTGCGTCAGACGTGCTCACACTGCGTTCTTGTTCGTTTTCAAAATACAATTCTGCCCAGTTATATGATTAAGAATCTCTTGGAAGAAACTATATGCACGCAATTTCAAGATTATTTTATAATAGCTATGGATGCTTCCAAATCTCAATCTTTTACTTCTATTGTGGGAATCTCTTGTAAACAATCCTTCATCTATAGAATTCCCACCATCAATTCCATATTTACAGCGGAAGCCTTGGTAATTTGCCAAGCTCTCGATGAACTTTCAGTTACAGTAGAAAATCTGCTTTTATTGACAAACAACTATTCAGCCCTTCAAGCTATAAAATGCAACACAATCAAATCTTCTAAAGTCATTCATAGATAGCAACTTTCAATCACAGGTCAAATTAAATCAGAAAATAAACAGATTTATTGAAATGAAAAGGCTTGAATGGATTTAATTTTTCATCATCAGCAAATCTCACTTCAAAAAACAAACCACATCTTTCAAATTAGCAACTCACTATTTTCAACATTTGGTGTCCTTTTAGGCAGTGCTATTCTAAGAGTAATAGTAATAGAGAGTGTAGTAAAATAAATTTAATATGCTATGTAATTTTCTGTAATTTGTATTTTTTTGACGATATCCATTGTTATGGGCCATAGGTATTATATACCATAGATTTTAAAGCATTAATTTTTCTAAGTGCTTTAAATCTTACATTTTTTATTATCCAATTTTGGTTCGTTTTGGAAAAATTGATTCCTAAATATTTAATACATTGTTTCGTTAGCAATGTTTGCTGGTACCCATTTTAATCTTTCTTGTATTCTTAAAAAACTCCTGAGTCCTCATACTACATGACTATATCAAATTAAATAGTATAAAGATCCTTACATTTTTGGCAATTATTTTTCATCAAATTTTAATATTGCAAATAAGGAATCTGAACCACCTTTCGTTTTCAGTAATTTACAACCCCCCTCCCCCCCGGAATAATCAAATCAACGCATTACCTACATGAAAATAAACTTTTAGAAATGTGCTTTCACTTTTAAAAATTCATAGATTAACATCATTAAGACTATTATTATTAATTTTTTGCCATTTCCCAAGATTTTCAAACATTGTTTGACAATTTTTCATTCTCTAGATGTCTAAAATCACCTCTCTTAATTTGTTCAGTCGTATTTGTAATACCTTACATAATCTAATTTTGAAAAAGTGTGAAATAGCAATGTGAATAGCATAGAATTGCACTAATTTTTGTTTAGGTAAATTCAATTTCAATAACAATAAAGGCACATAAATATCTATAGCAATATTTTAATTAAAATTTATTATAACTGAATTATGGTGTCTGCTATCACACATTTAAATATAGTTTCATTTATAAGCATAGGGTGCTATTTTTGTATTATTGTGAATATTTTCATGAAATTTAACAAGTGTTCAGCAAGTGAAATTTTCTGAATGTAGTGACAGTCATCATTTGTCAAGTCATATCCTATAAGGAACACTTTATTCTGAGAAAATCCCTCCCAAAGGAATCAAAATAGATAAAATAGTCACTTTTAAAAACCAATGAGAAAAAAAGATAGATATGAGTATATTTAAACAAGATGATGCAATCTTCTTCAAAATCAAGACAGATTAATGAAATTATAAAAGAATGAAGAAAAGATGGCAGATCAAATTCACTTAGGAAATATATAGCTTTGATACATAATAAAGGAATATTTAGAACAATATGGTTTAAATACTCTACTTAAAAAAATTGTTCTTAAATCTTTTTTAAATGATTGAATATTTAAAAAATCCATGATGGTTCATTTAAAGTTAAATGTATCATCATATATGATAAGAGTAAATTATTTGCATCACAATTAAAACACAAAAAGTAGAGTTAAAAGTTTAAAATTAAAAATAATGAATAGCATTACATATATGTATGTTAATTATAAAGTTCGATTATTTTGTTCTAGTGTTCATGCTTAATATCACAAATTAATTAGCAACCATAAAGATAGAATTGCAGACAAAATATGCCTATTTTCACTAAAACAAATACAATTTATTTTTAAATGAATCTTCTATAGTACATGATAAAATAGGATAAAAACTATCACAAAAATTATCTTTTACTGCACTTTAAGAGATCAAATTATTTATCTTAAAAGCTTATTGATACTGTTCAATTGTTGTCCTTACAAAATTATTACTTTAAGCAATTCTCTCAGCCATGTTTATACCCTGCAGTACATAATTCAGCCTGACTCAGGAGTATTAAGTTGGAGTTTTTTGTCAATTTGAGAACTAACAACATTTAAAAATACAAACGTTATTAGCTTCAGGACAATTCAACAACATAATATTTATGTACCCAATTATAAGTAATATTTAACCAGCAAACAGTTTACTCATGAAAATCATACCAATGATAAAACCCTTATGCAATATTCCTTAAAAATTGGTTTAAAAAGGAAGAAAAATTCAAAATTAAAACATTAATGAGCAAAACATATGATTAGTTCAATATCATACATTACAAGCTGTGCCCTTATCTTTGCCTGACAAGCTGGAGTTGCTCAAGAACCGATTACTGGAAACACTGGAAGTGGAGGCCCGTTGTGCACTTTTGTAAATGAAGTTAGTCTGCATGTAGGGCTTCTGTAAGGACGGAGTAGAATCTAAAGATGAGTCATCATCCATTGTTTCAGAATTTTTTGGTGACAAAGGACTTATGGGACTGTCATTAAGAAACTGCAATCTATCATCACTAAAATCATTCCAAAAGCCTTTCTGGAATAAAATTTTTAATTTTTAATAGAGAGTAATAAAAAAATCAATGATAAAAGTATTAGAAAGTATTTAGAAAAGATAAAAATAGTTCTTAAAATTCAAAGTAAGAATGAAAAAAAATGTTACAATTAATTTCTAGGAACATAAATTAACCTTGAAATGAAACCTAAAAAATTGACCAATAAAAATTTATAACAAGATGCATACCAAGTTTTACCTTAAAAAATTAATGAGTAACGATGATCTGATTGAGACATTTATAATTACATTAGAATAATACCTTTTATTTATTTATTTTTTATCCTTTCTGATGAAAATACAACATAGAAGGTTTCACTTTCACACACTAACTTTTTCTCTGCCAAAACAAACATTTTCTCTAATGCCTAATTAATGTCTTTAAACTCAGTTGACAATCAATAACACTTGAAAAGAATATAGCTTTTTCAGATATCTTTCATGGAATATAAGACTTGCAATAATATGCTCTCCTTTATCCTGGAATCACTTTACCAATTGTAGAATATGATGCATCATTAGAAAGTTCAAAATGGCATTAACAATGTTGTGAAAAAAATATTTTCACCTAAAAAATTTTCTTCAAAAACTTTAAAAAAAAAAATTCAATCACAATTTTTACAATCGCCTAATAACAAAAGATCTTAGACAGAATCATAAGAGTCGCATATACTCAGATCCCCCCCCCCCGGAGCATATTTGTATGACTACATTAATTTATTATGAAAACTTACAAAAATGTGGTTAAATTAATTTTCTATTAAATTTGTTCACTTAATTTGATAAAAATTAACTAGGAGCTAAGCACACAAAATATTAAGCTGAGAATATTTCTCATACAAAAAAATAAATAAAGAATATTTCTCATACAAAAAAAATAATAATAATCTTTCAATGTAATCTAATTTGCTCTTTCAATTATCCCCCCTTCCTTTTACCTTTGTTGAAGGCCATTTAGAACATTACACAAGTTATCTGCAACTGAGAGTAAATGGATTTACAATCCTAGTGTTGGTGTTTTTAAAATTATGGTTACAAAGGAAATACAGTAAACTCTCGCTACAACGATACCCGATACAACAATAACTCCCTCTACTACAATAATGTTTTGTGGTCCCGGTGATTTTGCATATAAACTAATGTTAATCTCCCCTCAATATTACGATATTCTCTAGAACAATAAACCTCTGTAAAACGATTTTTTAAATCTAAATTTCAGTATTATTTTCTCCCTTTATAAGAATATTTTGATTTTCAAATGCTTTTTTTTTTCGTTTTCTTTTGTTATTTTTTCCGTCTATTAAGACTCATTGTGGCTATTCAACTTATCCCTGAATAAATAGCTATTGTTCAGATTTCAAAACAGATGAAGACCACCCTTTTGGGAATTGGAGTTGGTGAGGGGGGGGGGGGGAAGTGTAAATGTATGCCTAGTCTCATTTCCCAGTAAGCTTTGGAATTCTGATAAGGTTTAAGGACATCTGGACCTGTCTGGTCACCTTGTCAAAGAACAAGTGCCCTTTGTTAGAGGAACAGGGGAAGATGGAGGCCGGGTGTTGTTAAGTGACGTCTGAAAAGTGAATTCAAAGGTTGTTTTATAGTCTTTAACGATTTTGAGTTCTACGCGAAACATTTGGTTTAAACTTTTCTTTCTTTCACGCGATATTGTTCCCTAAAGGCCTTATCACACGGTGAAATGTCGCCAGCAATTTTCCTCAAAAACCGGTCAAGCAAGTTTCATAATCGACAACTTATTATGAAGATGATGATGATGATATTGACGATGATGATAATACAGGTCCATCGCAGTCCTTATTGTCATCCCAGGAAGCTCTTCAATCTGTGAATTCCCTGCGGACATTTTTTTCAAGCCTTCCGTCGACAAATGAAGAACATTTTCGTGCACTAGACTCAATGCAAACAGTATTGGTGAACTTAACAGTTAAAAAAATGAATAAACAAACAAAAATACTGGATTATTTTCAATAAAAAGTGTTTACAGGTATGTGAATATTTCTGTGCTTATTTTCTGAGTTCATCTTATTTATTTATTTTTTTAGTATTTAAACCACTATTATTAGTATTTTACAAATTAATTTCTTCTAAATATAGACTTAAAAGTAGTATGTTATGCCCCTTTAACCAATAATAATAAAAAAACTATTATTAAATGCTCAAAATATGTGGGCCCTCGATATAACAATATGCCTCTCTACAACAATATATTTATTTGGTCCCTAAAATATTGTTGTAACGAGGTTTCACTGTATATGATTGAAGTCTTAAATTAAGCCTATCTTAAACAAATATTACACTATATATATGAATATGTAAATGAGATGGAGGAGTTTTTTATAACATTCCCAATTATATATCATAAAAGCATTAAAAATAATTAAAACCCATTTCCTGATTCAACAAAATTTAAATCAAAACTAATAATAGATTAGAACAAGTTTAAGATTTTAAAAAACTAATCATTGTATTTAGTGAAGGCAAATGCAGCTACAATTAAAACACAGATGAATCTAAATTAATTAATAATATAAGCTAAGTAAAAAGGAATACAATAGAATCAAAATTACAACTAATTGTAATTTTGATATATATATATATATATACACACACACACATACAAACTAACAAAGTTATTAATTTGAATTATTTATAAATGAATTTTCCCACAGGTGTTTAATTAATAAACCTCAAATGATAATAAATATATAAAAGATTAATTAACAAGATTCGTAAGTAAATAAATGACAATTAAAAAAATCAAATATGACTAAACAGATTTTTACTGTAATCAAACAATCAGAATTACATTTTATATTTTAAGGTTCTAGGGAAAATACAAATAATTAATTTAATGAATTAATTTTTTATTAGGGACTTAATATTTCAATATGATATTCTACAAACTTATTATAATTAGCTATTTTTTTAAGTGCAATTATTGACTTGATAATATAAACATTTCCCCAAGATAGAGCTGCCCATAATACAGGATTGTAACTAGAGGGAAAGTACTTAGAGATTAAATAAAGCTTGCATACTTCAATCAATATTTGATTTTTTGTTCACTTAAATAATAATAACTATCATTTGATTTTTTCAATCCAATCAATATAAAATCAATTATATACCACATAATATCTATAACAAATAAATAGGCTGAACCATCTTCGATAAAAATAAGAAAAAACTGTCACAAGAAATAATGATATTTTATTCTTTAGTTTTACAGGAAAACATATAGGATGCATAATTTTAGAGAAAAAGATAGTTGATTTTTATTACCACATTTGGAAAATTGCAATATAGATTTAAAAAAAAAAATAACTGACACTAAAAATGAATGAGCTACCCATGCAAATGGTTTTTAAAAATTATATTATTTTTTAAATATTACAAATTGTTATCTTCATATCAGAACTATATTTTCATGAAATTAGAATAATAATATGAACTACTAACCTGCATATCCAATTCAGAAAGACATGGATCAATATTCACCGATTCACCAAGTGACGAAAAATCACCATTCAAGAGATCATTTCCCAAACTATTTACTTGAACCTTCACTTCGTTTTCTTTTTCTTCTTGGGGATAGCTTTCCTCTTCATCAAATGATGATATGTTCATATTTTCAATTTCATTGTCACTCTCTGAATTCTTTAATTCTCCTTTTTCTATGAGTTCTAACCGCTCTGAAAGCAACAATATCAGAAATATAAATTCTAAGTATAAATATCAATATCTAAATTAATTCAAAGAATTAAGCCATTTAGGTAAGCACACATACTACTGTTTACAAACAGAAGCATTTAAAAATCTGATTATAATCATTATAAAATCTGATTCACATATTATTGTCTTTTGCATCTTTTTGAGAATTAATGGCCTTGACTAGATAATGTTGAATCAATGATATTGCAGTAGAATAAAACATTATTTGCAGGTTAGAATCAATAGTTATATTTTGTGAATTCTCCACCTCCTTTTTTCTTCTACCCCCCTTTTTTTAAACCAATTTTTTTTCTAAAATAATGTTATTTATTATAAAGAGGTAGTGGTTATTTAAAATTTATCAAATAACAAATGTATGGGAAAAGAACAAAATTTTAAAAATAACTAATATGTAAAAAAAGATTAGCCAAGATTTAAATTCTACCAACATTTAGTCATTAGGTCGATCTTTATTTTCCAACTTTCCAAAAGTTTAGCTTATCTTGTTTCAATCAATAAAAGTAAAAAGAAAAAAAAAAAAGAAAAAAAAAACGATTTGTATGAAATTATAAGATTTTTTTGGAAAACCACAAAGTAACCTTTACTGGCTACGAGTTTAGGAATTTTCACCCAGAAAATCATTTTCCAGATAATTTTGCTAAAATTTTATTTTCTGGTAAGTTAGCATTGCTGATGAACTTCGCAAAATAAGATTTTATTAAATAAGTTTTATTCTGTAAAATTTTTTTCTTTTTTTAATTTCATATGTATTATTCCTTGATGGCTTTTTTAGTCATGAAATCTTGCTGCCAAAATGTTTGTGAGTGTAGAAAATTTCATAATGCTGCTTCAATTACCACAACAATCTTTAGATTTCCTTATTTATCACTCTATTCTCCATAAACATTAACAATGAGCTAGTTTAGGTTTAAGATTATCTTAAGAAGTTCTCAATAATGCTGGTTTCATGTCACTTGCTTAACACTATGATCGGTATGTGATTGACTATTTGCTTATTATTCATTTTCTTTGATTATTAATTTGTGAAAAAACCTTATTAAAGTATTTGAAATAATATTTAAAAAAATGGAAGCCTTTATTTAAAATACAACAAAACCGCGCAAAATAAAAGTGTTAAAAATGAAAAACGGACAATTAATAAGCAAATATCAGTAACTGCCATAGCAGCAGCAACATTTCTAGATATTCGTGATAAATTGAAATTTTATATTCCTACTAACCGCCTTTGGCGACCAGCTGGTTCGCCAAGAGAAATGCGTTCTAAAATTTTCAATCAAATCACATATTCATTAGCCTTGAAGTAATTCTGGCCATTGATTGGTCTGAAATTAATATTTTCTTTAAGATGATGGATGGAAAGATCTAAAAGAACACGTTTTCCTAAAAATATTCTTTAATTTTATAAATCAGTCACTTTTAATTATTGGTTATGCTTCCAAAATATTAAAAATGTATTTTTCGGTGATGTTGCCAAAGTATTAAATATGTTTTTTTAAAGAAAGCGAAAAAAAATTATTGAATTAATGATACAGATATTGCAAACGATTATAGAAATATGCCATTAGGTCGGGAGTTCAATGCATATCCTGTCTAAATTCAATCAGGTTTACCGTAAATAATGAAGATTTATTGAATTAATCATTTAGATATTGCAAACGATTGTAGAATCCTTTGCCTTGAATTTTTTTAGAAAGTATCACTTTTTATATTTATGTTATTTTATCTAGTCCCATGCTGAAAGTTGTATTTCTTTAGATTTGATTTGCGATGATAGTTGTTTTTTTTTAATCTGAACTTCCGACATTCTTTTATTTAATCCGGTCACGTGCTCAAAGAAAACATGGTTAAAATATTTCTTTAAAAATTCGTTAAAAATAGAGGCTTCAGTTATACATTAAAACACTGATACCATTAGACAGCTAATTTTTTAATCTTTAAATTGATGAAAAAATCCTGTTTGTGCAATAATAGTTTCGGAAGTTATAGTGGAAAAACGTCGAAATTTTGCTTAAATTTTAATTAATTCAAATTCTAATTAAAAATTCGAAAAAAGGGCTCCGAGATGCACATTCCCGACCTCCAAGGTATACATATACCAAATTTGGTAGCTGTAGGCCCAACGGTCTGGCCTGTAGAGCACTAACACACACACACGCACACATTGAGCTTTATTATAAGTATAGATTTCTTAGAAGCTAATAAATCAAATTTCTATTTACTGCTTATGGAAAAAATTAAAGAGGGAAAAAAATTACCATAATTTAAACTAAATGACTGCTAAGCATCAGTATTACCCTAGGATGGAAAGTTACTTCCCACTATTAAAATCAAGGGAGAAATTATTATACTGGCAAAAATTTCATTCAAAGCAAAAAATGCTTATTGGGTGTCCCCTGAAATCTCATCAACTTCAAAAGAAAGCACTGTAGAAGTGGGACATAACTATTCAAGTTCAAGCACTTAGATGTGATATCACAGCATGAAACACTATTTGAATAAATGGTTTCAGTACAAATCTAGAACAATAATTCATTTGTGATCTGTAAAACCAACTTTGCAGTTTTCACAATTTTTAAGCTTTGGAGATCTGTATCAATTCAATTAAAAACTAACTTATGGACTAGACATGACACTTATCAAATGGTGTAAGGGAAACCTGAGCTAAACTCAAGAAAAACATTTACAAAACTGCAGCATTGAAATTTCCAATGATATACACTCTGTCATTCTTGAGTTTTTTAAAGAATACAATAAAATAAAGAAACAAGAGCAAGATTATAATTGGGAATAGTTGGAGTTAAACAAGATCTTTGTTGGCAGCATTTCTTATATATTATATACACACACACACACACACACACATCGTTTCTTATATCAGGAATAAAGTAATGCTAAGTGGATGGCAATTACTATTTATGTAATCAGAATTTATGTACTTTTAAAAATCAATTTCAACTTTTTCAAATAGGGAGAACTCTTTAAATATTTGTTAGGCTTTCAAGTCTAATTTCTATTCTCAAAAGTTATTAAGGCACTATATCACGATTTTCTATTCACGTAGATTACAGTATTGATATAAGTATATAAATACTATTCGAACTTGGACAAAATACCTGGATTTGCCATGCTTTTTCGGATAGCAGCCGGGTCCTTACTGCCCCATTTCTGAAGCTCCTCTTCCATTTTTTCAATTTTTGCAGGATTCATTGCCCATAAATAACCTTTTCGTTGTGTGCTATTCCCAGAAGGTTTTTCGATTTTTTCAAAACACTTGTTTAATGAGAGATTATGTCGGACTGAATTCTAAAAAATAATTATAATCCATGTTAGAAAAATTAAATAGAATTTAAGAAGTTCATTAAAACATTAAATAGAATTTTTAAATCAATTAATAAAAAAATGATAGTTACGTATTTTTTAAAATTCTACACAAACTTTATCAAAATCTTAAATTACTCATATGTAAGATACAAATAAACATAACGTGTTAATTTAAAAAATAACTTACTTTCCAACCATTTGGCGCAGTTTTAAAATATGGAAAATTTTCACTGCAAGATAAAAAAAAAATATTTAGTGAATGACTTTTATTAAACATGAAAAGAAAATTTAATATGTTTCATAGTTATTATTCATCTATCAAAAATCACATCCTTATTCAACTAAATATCAAATTACACACACACACACACACACACACAACACAACACACACACACACACACACACACACACACACACAC
>JAPMOQ010039177.1:2031742-2134402 GCA_026543055.1 Argiope trifasciata
ACACACACACACACACACACACACACACACACACACTGCAACTTCATGTAACATACCACAAAAGTTTCCATATAAAAGAGTGTTTTATGATGACAATGAAAAAAAGTATAAAAAATATAATAAGGTAAATAAAAAATAATTTATCAAAATTAAGAAGAATAATTTTTATGAGCTTGCAACCTACTCTCCATGTAAGTGACAGGATTACCCTTCGGTAAGCTAGATTTTTTTATGATTGTAACTATGTCATTTGGCCACAGGCAAGCCTTTGTCACTAGACAATCAAAAGACAATAACTTTGGATTTATATACAATGTCATACACTTTTTCTAGAGAATTTTTCTTAATATTTGTAAAACATTAAGCCTCAAAATGCAAACTGATTATAATTAGCAGAGAAATTATATTATAAAATAAAATAATAAACATTAAAAACATAGCAAGTGCAGCATTTCAAGAATAAATGTTAATTTTACGAATCAACTAGTCTCTGTTATCGTAACTTAAATAACTGAAGATAAATGTATGTTAGCTAAATGTGTCTGATACTTAATTTTATTTTTTGTTAATATTACAAAGCATTTGAAATAATACTTAAAACGATATTGAAAAACTTTAAAGAAGATGCACAAATAGAATTTTAAATTCCTACTAAAAGTAAAAATATCATTAAAAAATATGAACCTTTTGTAAGAAAAAAGTTTCAAGATCAAAATAAACATTTTTTTGGAATTAGATACATTGTTTAGTACCATAAACTTCTTTTAATAAATAATTTCAAAAAACCTTATATTTACAAAAATACATATCAAGATTCATTTTCAGTATTACATAGTATCACCCAAAAATATAATTTCTAAACCAACTACAGTGTTTCATATCTATCATTTTTACAAAAAGTACTCTTTACATAACTTACACAAACATAAATATAAATCTACAGCATCTATAAATTTCAGACTACATATGAATTTTATTTTAACTTAACTTTTCATTCCATTTTTAACTAACAGCAATTCAATATATTTATATACAAACAAGAAAGTATGATCAGACTTGACTGTTTCAAACTAAAAATAGTTCTTTAAAATATATTGTTCCTTATTTTAACTATTCAAAAACCTGGAGGAATAATACTATTAATTTTGAAGAAAGATTTTCATTAGAATGAAGACAAAAAAGAATAAACTTAGATAAAATAAACTAATATATGAAAGTATTAATTCGTTTAAAAATATTTCAATGCCATGGTGGAGTACTAAAAGAAGTATACACACCAAAATTATTAGACTAAAAAAATTAATAACTTCCTTTTATTAAATAATAAAATGAACTCATGAGATGATACTAATACAAAAATTAAAAATGTTCTAATTTCATGAACTATAAAATAAAAAGTTATTATTACTGTATGAATCATATGATTCATACAGCAATCAGTCTATTAAAAATTATATAACCTATAACTATCAAGCTTAAATGCTGATACTATTCTAAAAATGAAGCTTTTTTTTTCTGTGACAGATAATTTGATGTTTTTTTCTAGACATTTTAAATATAATATATATAAATGATAAGAAAGGCCATTTGTTTTCATTCACAAAATTAAGAAACCCAAACAAAAAAATTATGCAAGAAAACATTATATAACAAAATCTCAGAGAAATATTTTGTTCCAATTTCTTTTGATGAAACACAAAAAAGAAAGTCCAGAACACAATTAAAAGTACCTAACTTTAATTGCAAATCATTTGAAGGAGTAACAAAATATTTAAGTTAAATTATCTTAATATGATCATGAAGTACTTAAAAGTAATTATATATTTAAGGAAAATTCACTTTATAAACAGGTACTGATATGGAGTAGTTAATATATCCCCTCCCAGACATGCTAAACTATATTTGTGCTGCATGCACTTTGTCCCAAGTTTCAACTCAAAATGTTATTATTTGCTTTGGAAAAAAGCAAGCAAAGCTAGTTAGCTTTAAAATACCTTATCATAGCAAAATTTAAATCTTTAAAAGCAGTAATTTATCAGATTTACTTTAAAGGAAAGGAGTACAATAACCAACAAATTTCAAGAAAATGACCCTCAAGCCTTCAACATTGTTTATATACCAATATTGTGTCGCCGTTGTTGGGTATCGGAACAGTATAATAGATGTGGCACTGGCTAGGTATTCACAAGATCCAAGTTCAATCCTGGGCTCTTTTTTTCCAAAGATTTTTTTTAAAAATTTCTTTTATTTCTAAATTATTTCAAATTAGCTTAACAATTTGTAAACAGTTTCAATTAATGTTTTTCATTTTTATGGAAATATAAATGTATTGGGGGAAAATAAGAAAAATAAATGTAGTTTTACTTAATATCTAAATAACTTATTTCTAAAAAATTAAAAGTTTTGAAGCCATTTAAGAAAATGATTCAAATAAAATCATAGACAGTTTGATTAATAAATAATTCTCTTATCAATCGAAAATAAATTTTCTCAACATAAATCTCTTTCAAAATAAATGTTCCATTATCTAATATTAGAGGTCATAATCCATTAGAAAGCAAATTTCATTTACATTTTTAAAAAAAATTGTTTTTCATCAGGACAAAGCATACCATATGTCACTAAAAATTTTGAACAAGCTGCCTATACATTCCATAACATAACACCAGCTTCCTACTTTTTCTTTACAATTATTAAAATTAAGGATCTTAGCTTAACATAATTTTATTAATTTCAGCTGCTGTCTTTAATTAAACATATAAATAAAGCTTCTGACTGAGTTATATTAAATAATTTGACATTATTAAAATCCAAAAATTAAATTTTTTAGTGATTTTAAGATGAAAAGTAATTATTTATATTATCTTGTACAGTTAAAATAATATTTATGATCACTTTTACACACAAAAATATAATTATAATCAATAACTGTATCAATGAACAATTTTCTTTTAAAATTATAATTTGCATATTAAAAGAAAAAAAAATCCATTTTAAAATGAGTATCATAATAATTAAAACAGTTTTTAAACAGTAAATTAAAGAATTTTAAAAATGATTATAAGGTTAAATGATATAAAGATTCTTCTTATAAAGATTAAATTATGACATAAGAATAAATATTTACTTTTGATTTAAAAATGAAAAACATATTAATTACAACTGTTTTTAAATTATTAAATTAATTTTAAATAACTTAATAAAATAATTCGTAAAAAAAATAATAGCTCAGGATTGAACTAGCACAGTATCCTCTATGCTGTTTGGATGTACAGTAATAGTAACACATTATTAGTATCTAAGCTATACTGAAAGTTTGAGGGCCCTTTTCTCAAAATTAGTTGGCATCAGGCTTTAAATTTTGATAAAGGCATCAGGCTTTAAATTTTGATTTTTTTTGACATCCTGAACTCAATTTTCCAACCCATGCTCTTCCCTTGTTAGATTAATAATTAGCAATTTATAAAATTGCCTGGTATATAGTGAGAAAAAAATAGAGTTAGCAAACAGTAGAAGTGTTTTTTAAAAAATGCACAAAGCATTTACTCTCTGTTCATTTTTACAACTTATTAATTATATGGGAGATTGCACAACATTAATTACTTATATTTTTAATCAATTCACTTTTTAGCAGTATATATTTTGTTCATTTCTGTCTTTTAGTCTACTTTGATATATATTAGACACCAATAACTACATAAATAAAATAAATTTCACATATACTTCAATATCATGTTTTCAAATCTAATGAGAAAGTTGATTATGAAAATAAAATATACTACACTTTTACCAAAATGTTGATCAAAGGCATTGTAAAAAATACTTACGTCATGAAATCGTAGATTTCATTCACAGGTAAACTTCCAGTTTTACTATTCTTCAGTGCCATGGCAATCAGACAACTGTATGAGTATGCTGGTTTAGGGTAAACATTTTCATTATTGGCATGATGGTTTGATCTGGAACTTTTGCTCTTAGATTTTGGTTTGGGACTTTCAAATTCATCTTGACTGGTATCATCATGTACTGAAAACAAATGATTTTGTGATGAATTGTGCGGGCTAGGGGACGGAGTTGGCACAGCAACTGTCAAATTCACATCTGTCATTTCTGATGAACCTAGAGTATTTGATGCAGCAACTTGAATAGGTACTGTAACAGAAATATTACCCGATGTAGAAACTGATGAAGATTCGTGACTTTCTGATGGCATGATAGGACTTTCCACCATAGATGACACAGATGAACAAGATGAATCAGACATTGACACAGGAAGACCAGTTCGGGGATTCACCATCAAGGCTCCAGCACTGTCGAAATCGCTGCTGCCATTTAAAAATGATGCATCTAACCAACCTGTCTTTATATCACTAGGAAGATCAGAATCTAAGGTAGATTCTAAAGGGTTCATATGCGAATTAAAATCAAGATGAGATGAGTAACTTTCAATGTAGTCACCATCTTCCTGCCTTGCACTTCTCATATCAGAATCGATCATGTCACGAAGCTTTAAACTATCTTCATATGAATACAGATCCATCCTATTTTAAGAAACACATCCATGAATTTTCATGCATAAAAATATTTATTTAAAATTTTTTTTTATGTGTATCACTTTTATGTACAAATTCTAGATCATTCTATTTCTTATCAAATAAAGTACCTAAAATAGTAAATGATACTTAATTCAAACTGTATTCTAACCCAAAGTTAAAGAAATTTATAACAAATGCATTTAAATATTTAACTCTACAAAAAGGATTCAAACTAATTTATTTAAATAAAGAGAAATATTTATACTATTCTAAAATTGAATATTTTCAAATTAAATAATATATACTTATCAATTTTGTTTATTAATCTAAAGCTATGGATCACTTTTTATTCTGTTTGAATCAGAAGAACTAGTTCACAAAACAGAAATAAAAATTTGTATTAACAATTCAGACTTTTTTTAATGTTTGAAGATTAATTTATGATTTAGATTTGAAATATAATACAACTTAAAAACTATTAGATTATAAGAGGGCATTAATAAATCCCAAGTCCTTCCTAAATAAATCCTTCTTCTAAGTGTTTAATATAATATAAACACAAAATAATACTACCTGTAATAACTGAATATGTTTGATCAACACTGATTTAATATGCATTTTTTAATCTAAGTTTTGTTTGAAAAATCTTATTAAAAAGCCATCACTGCATATCCTAAATTATTTAATTATACAAAAATTTATAATATAAAAAAAAGATTATACTGCTATTTTATAAACATTCCAATTCCTTGAAAAAAATTAAGAATTTAAGTAAACAAATCTTGCATATAAAACCCAAACTAACTTTAATAAATATGTAAATAAAAGGCAGTTACGGATTAGATGTTTGTAGATTTTCCCTATTTCTTAAATTAATGTTCAATTTCTCACAAATAACTTTGGTACTTTTCTGTTAATGTGGAATCGCTCTAAATGTGCCGAATATTATGGAATTTCATCAAATTTCTTACAATCAAGTCTTTCACTTTAGCAACATTTGCACCCAGATAACGGAAAAGTACCATAACTTTTCCATATTCTTTATATTTAGTGAATATAGTGAAATGTTTCTAGCTTACCAAACGCATTAAGGTTTACATACACTTTATGCAATTTCCATTTGTAAAAGAAAATTCTTTTTCTGTTGGAGAATTTTAAAAAATCAGATCCTAACTTTATGTCATTGATAATCATTTATTTAGGTGTCTGCCTCCACAAAATTAGGAAATGTTTTTAATGTGCTCAGAATACTGAAATTCTTAATTTTTTAATTAATAATTATCAAGTGTATTCTGCCAGATTGTTTTATGTTGTCCTAGACTATATGATATGAAACATATTTTTTTTACAAATTTCCTAGTTCAATATTTTTATTAATGCTGAATTCCCTTTCAACAAATGCTTGTTTGTGAATAATACAAATAATTTTCAAAACTTTTTTTTTAAAGAAAAATTGTATCAAGATTATGGTTTTTAAATAAAAGATAAAAATAACCACTATTTCATTTCCCCAATATTAAAATTATCGAATGTAAAATTTATTATAGGTTTACTCATTATTTTCAGATTTATTTATTCCAACTTTTTAAAAAAAATTAAGCTACTTGCTAGAAACACATATATCAGATATTTCTATTGTAAAATGTAAGACATGCAATAATTTTTTTCCTCTTATATCTATACTTTATGCAATAATTTGTTCCCTCTTATATCTATACTTTTTTTATTAATTGCACACTGTTAAAAAAATTACACTGGTATTTTCATTTAAAAAAAGGTTGTCAGTGTGAACAGAAATTCTTGGTCAACCAATTGAATCCAAAATAATAGATCTGTATTTTTAGAAACAAAATTACCAAATTTCCTGTATCGAAGTTGTACACTTTTTTCCTGCTACAGTATTTACATGCATGTGACATAGAGAGTGAAAGATATCAATTCATTGATAGACTTTGATCAAAATTTATATATGGTTGTATACTTCAGATGCTAAAACTGTGTGTCAAATTTTACTGATGTAGCACTTTGTGTATCATATTCACCTGTCCTTGGATAAACAAATGTTTTAAAAAAAAAACTTTACAAAATGGATTTTATTCAAAATTTGACAGAAATCTGAAAATTTGATATTGGGATATTCCAACTCAAAGCTTTTCATGTTATTTTGTTCACAAACAGATATAATTCCAAAAATGTTTTATTCAAACATTTCAAAAAAGGAGATTGGGCAAAATTTCGAGATCAAAAATTTTGGCAATAATTACTTTTTTAAAAAAAGTTTGTATACAAAAATTAATGGCATCAATTTATTTTTAGTATCTATTAACCTAGAAGTAAATTTGGAGAATTAAACATTCTGTTAAACTTTCATATTTGGAAGTCTTGAATTATACAGAGTATTAACAAGTAGAAGTCCAAAAAGAATGTAACATGCATTTTCTGGTACAGAGTTAAAAAGTTCCAAAACTTTGTACAAAAATTAATTACAGCAAAAATATTTAAATAATTTGCTAAAGGCAAAACACTAAATCACGAGAAAAATTAACTTACAAATGCTCTACAAACAGGTAATCACATGTAGAAGAAAACCAGATTAATTGTTAAAAACTACTTAAAATTGTTATAGGAGCTTGAAAGAAGTAAAATATTGGGGGAAAAATATTTATAAAAATACAGAAATTTTGCACACTGTTTACTCTTTGATATATTAATGATTATTGTAATTAGACAAATACGTTGAATTCTATTAACTGAAAGAAATGAAGTAATTATTTTATTTAGTAACATTATTGCTACATAGGTACATAGATTTTTGCAGCTACATTATAAATAAGGAGCTGTCAAAGAAATAGTATACCATAACAAAAATGATTTTGGAAGAAAAAAAAAGGATAAACGGACTCATTATTTAAGTTAAATTACTTTAAATAAATATAGATTGATTTATCTATTTTATTATGTTAAAAGAAAGAATCCAAAATGAAGTATCTTTCTAAAAAAATTTTCACATGATTAGTCAATGGTCTATTTTCTAAGCATACATATTAATAAGGAATTAATAGCATAATGGAATCATCTGACAAAATCTATGTGAGGAGATTTAAGAAAAGGGAGGAAATAAATGGGAATATAAATTTAAATGAAAGCAGTATGATTATAAGACGTATTTTTGAAATAAGTAGATGGATCTTGAAAACGATTTCTGACACTGTCAAAGTCGTACAAAATATATTTCAAAACATTTGTACTTTTGCACCATAATATATATAAAAAAAATTATTGAAAAATATTGCCGAATAAAGTTTTGCATTCAATATTTACTACGCATTTGCAACTACATATACATAAAATAATTCCTTCGAAAAACATCCAAAAAAATAAACAATACTGACAAAATTCAACTGTCATCCGCAATATTTTTTCACTGTTCTGTTTCTACCATTTTCAAAACAGTGATGTAAGTCACAACAATAATCACTGCATTTTCAACATATAAACTTATACATACAGTCTAACACTGCCATATCAACTTACATTAGCAGGCAAGCAATTGAAAAGCATAAATAGTTACAGTAATTATTATTACAAACATTTTATTTTGAAATTTTATGACAAGTCGTTGGTTGGCTAGGAACTATAAAACACGTGATAAACAAAGAACACTCACCTCCAAACCCGTTGTAACAACAGATGAAAGTCAAATGTTTATTAAATGCATATTCAAATTTTAAAGAATGTAAAAAACGGAAGTGAAAATCATTAAATGTTGACAAATATAGCAAAGTTTACATACACGAAAATTTCAGGACAAAGAGACAGAGCCATTTGAACACGGACATTGTTTATTGGTTGGAATCCAACACGTGCCCCCCAATACTGGAAGATGATTGGACAAAACACGGACCAGGCATAATGGCCGTGCTTTGGCTAACTAACGGCATGAGACGGGGTTACTATGCTGCCTCCCTCCTTTTGACATCTGCTTCCCTACCTTATAACAGTTAGAGCTCGGTAGTCTGTCTCGTTACGCCTCGTGATCAGTGTTTACATTTTGCTGCTATCGATTCGAAATATCCCGCTAATTTTAGATTTAACTATATCGGGATTAGAATGCCAGAATATACTTGTAGTGCTTCTCTTTTTACTTCAATTCATAAATATAATTTTTCTTATGTAGATATTTATGAAAAAAATCTCCTATTATATGTTTTATTCTATGCATTACATGAAAACTAAATACAGAAAACTTTAACAATTCGTTGATTTAAATGTTATAACATATTATATGTTTAGATCAATGATTGTAAACGTAAATTTATTTATGTTGTAGGATTATATATTTGTGGATAGATTGATGAGATCATCAGGGTGAATTTGAACTCGGTGCACGTGCACTCAAAGGAAAATTGCGAAATATGGGAATTTATTTAATAGAAGGATATATAATGATTGAGCAATGAGTCTTTTAATATTTTTTTTTTTCTCTTTAGATGATATTTGTTTCCAAAAAATTGGATGGATGGCCTAGTTTCGTTTTCATGAATTCCCCCCCCCCTCTTCACACACGTGCTCCAATTCTGAATCTTCATTATCCACTTTTATTTACTGTGGTACTCTACTACGACTTTGCAGATAGTAAGAACGCAAGTGGCGTGAAAAAGATTCTTCAAAAGTACATAATTAAAATGTATTACTTTATATAAAATAAAATAACCTTTAAAAATAATTTTTATCCGTAAAATAATTTTTATGCAAAAAAAAAAAAAACCGAAATGTTTGTGAATTTGGAAAATTTCTACAGTTGTTCAAGCAAATATTTTATTAACCACTTGACATTCGAATTTACTTAACTTCCCTATTAAATGACGAATTTAATAGCTTCATAATTTGAATATTTACTATTATTTTAATTCTTTTAATATTAATGGGTTTCAAGCGACTGTTTTCATTTTAAGTTATTTAGTACTTTTCACTTAATTACAGATTAAAAATTCAGTAATTCGATGCGCGCCTCAGACACGTCATTGTATGCGAAGTGGTTAAACATGCATTTCTTACGCTATCGATCTAAAATGTTTTGTTAAATTTATTTAAATTCCTCTTTTATCGTGACTTTTATACATGACTTATTCTTAATATATTTAGAATACATTATCAACGAAACATTAAAGAAATGAGCTTGAGAAAATAGTTGAACATTCATATAAATTGAGAATTAACGAGTTTCTTTTGTAACACAATATTCTATTTCCACTGTTCTGATGATAAAATCTGTATCTGACAGAGCCTTACTTTTGACATTAAAGGTACATTTATCATTACAAATTTGTTACTTTATTAATTTTATTTAATTAGATTAATGTTTCTTTTGAAGTCGTATAAGAGGCGATTAGGAACGAGTCTCGGCAGTTTTAACTATGAACACTCAACATTTGAGCTGACTTTTTATTCTACAAACTTCCACACCGCAGTTTTCGTGATGTTTTAAACGTTCTCGCATATGCGACTCTCCTAATTAGCAACAGTTAATGTTTTCATTCATTTTATTTTTAAACTAGCCGCCTTTGGCGACCAGCTGGTTCGCCATGAGTAATGCGTTCTAAAATTTCCAATTAAATCATATATTTTTTAGCCAAAATTTAAGAAATAGTTTAAGTTAAAAGATTCAGTTATTAGTAGTTAAAGATTCGGTAACTTTATTCGGAAAAACTTTTTGAATTTAATGCTCTAATAATTTGTCAATTATGCTTACAAAATATTAAAAATGTTTTTTTCGGTGATATTGCCAAAATGTTAAAGAAAGCGAAAAAGGGAAAAAATTATTGAATTAATGATACAGATATTGCAAACGATAATAGAAATATGCCATTAAGTCGGGATTTTAATGCATATCCTGTCTAAATTCAATCAGGTTTACTGTAAATAAAGATAATTTATGGAATTAATGATATAAATATTGCAAACGATTTCTTAGAATCCTTTGCCTTGCATTTATTTTTATAGAAGATATCACATTTTATATTTATGTTATTTTATCCAGTCGCGTGCTGAAAGTTGTATTTCTTTAGATTTGATTTACGATGATAGTTGTTGTTTTTCATTTGAACTTCCGGCATTGTTTTATTTTATCCAGTCACGTGCTAAAAATATATATATATATATATATATATATTTAAAATTCGTTAAAAATAGAAGCTTGAGTTATACATTAAAACACTGATACCATTAGAAAGCTAATTTTTTTATCTTTAAATTGATGTTAAAATCATGTTTGTCTGATAATAATTTCGGAAGTTATAGAGGAAAATCGTCGAAATTTCGCTTAAATTTTAATTAATTCAAATTCTAATTAAAAATTCGAAAAAAGGGCTCCGAGGTGCACATTCCCGACCTCCAAGGTATACATGTACCAAATTTGGTAGCTGTAGGTCCAACGGTCTGGCCTGTAGAGCGCCAACACACACACATACACATTGAGCTTTATTATAAGTATAGATATAGATATAGATTATAAAATTTAAAAATTCCTATGGGAAGACAGTTAATTAAAAACATTACTTCTAAATGAAATAATAAATTCATTATTACTGTAAAAATAATTAGTTTAATTCACAAATAACCGTTCTTTAATTATTTTAAGAATTTATTCAAAATTAAATGAAATGGCAATGGACAGCAAGAAATGTGCTTTATTTTGTTTGAATTTTTTTATTATCACTCTAAATATTAATTTTTATTTTAAAGTTAAATAAAAATATTCCTTAATGATTTTTTTGTACATTGATATGATTCAATGTTAGGATCAGGAAGTCGTTTGCTAAAATTAATAATGACTCTAAAAATTAATAAAAACACATTGCTAGTATTATGTAAACAAATAAAATCCCAACGCTAAACATTTCGACAATGCTCGAATTATTGTAATAAAAAATTCTACTGTTTAAGTTGAAAATTTAATAAATAAAATTTAAAATAAGTTGAAAAAATCATACTTAATTTTCTTTTTTTAATGATACATATCTATATTTTAAATGCTAAAACTGCTCATCAATTTCATTTATATTAGTTGATAGGGTGTTAAGTTATAAGGAATTAAATTACTACCAAAGTCTCTTTGGTAGTCCAAAGATCATAATGATTTCCACATATTTCATCTGCCTAGCTTAACCCATTTATGCCTACTGTTCCATTTTTGGAACACCCCTCACATAAAACTTATTTTTATTATATTTTTTACCTAACATATAGAAATGTCATGCAAAAATTCCAATTTTTTAACCTTAGGCATAAATGGGTTAAAGCGTTTTTGGGTCATCATATTCAGATACATGGAGATTTACCACATTTCGAAGTGGAATTTTTTTATGATTAGTACGTAAATTTAGGTAAATTAGAAGCTCTTTTTACGTAAATTAGAAGCTCTCTTGGCAACGCAAGTTCCGGTAACTTTTTTCTTGTTCTTTCCATTGTCCTAAAACTAAAAATATTTGTTTATTAATTCCTAATGTAATCTTTGAAAACTTTATCTTCACATAATGACAGACTAAAACAGCAAAAGATTTGCGAGTCACCTTCAAGATCACTGTTTTCGATATCTTCTCTCTCTCTCTCTCTCTTTATATATATATGTATAATTTAAATGAAATTTTTAAAACTTTAAAAAACAAATAAAGACTTTTTAAATACAGTTTTACCATTCTGATGCACGTCTGCTAAGGTTATTAATTTATGAATCAGATCCTGGACTGTTGTCCTGGAATTTAATCTTTATTAGATTTTAATGTGAATTAATCCGAGTCTTAAGCTTTAACAATTAAAAAAAGAAACACCGCAAAATTAAATAATTGTGAAAATACACAAAAAACTATCGCTTAACTCACTCAAAAAAGAGGGTCTAGTCAGTATTATCCTACTTCCCCTTTTTGAAAACCCGTTCAAGTACGTAAACAAATAAGCTGGGGTCCGTTCTCCTGCCCTACGCGAACTTCATCCACCCCCTGTGGTTTGCCGTGGTCATTTACCCTTCCCCTAATCCCCAAGTCTTCTCCCTACCTCTCCCTCCTTTCTTCTGTTTGTCAACAATCCTATGCTAAAGGTGAGGGGTCGAGGTGAGAAGTCACTTCCTTGGTCAGTCATCGGGGTGAGTCATAAACATCTCGGGTTCAAAATTTGATACAGAAATGCTTCAAGGTAGATTGATGGGATGTTATTAGCGCATTCCAAGTTTCATATACAGGGTGCGCCAGAGAAACTTACTTATTTGAAATATCAATAAAAACAAAAGTACTTCAGTTACTTTTTAATACTTTTTTTTTATTTGAGAATACAATTTCCCAATTTTTTTTATTATACAGTTTTAAAAATGACATCAGATAAATGGCGACCCCCATTGCACATACGCTGATGAAGTCGGTTTTTGAAGTCCGTGTCCACTCTTTGCAGCATATCAGTCGATATGTTGGCAATGGCGTCGCGAATGTTGTTCTTGAGGTGAGCTATGGTCTGCGGTCGATCGACATAAACCAGGGATTTCAAATAACCCCATAAAAAGAAATCGCATCGACCGCGTCTTCGGGCAGATTGTCAAACAACATTTTACGTGCATTTTGACGGGCAACAAAATCGTGTTCAGTTAATGCTTGCACAAATTTATAGGGATGAAATGGAAGGTCTTGATAGAGAATTCGTCGAAGAGTGGCGTCAGAAGTTCACAGAGCAGCTGCGTGTTTGCGAACCGAACGTAGAACAGACTGTCTCACATTTTCGGGAGTTCCGGTGGTCCGTTGATGTCCATTTCTGGATTTAGCGACACTCCCGAAATGAGTTTACCCATGACAGAATCGAATGACGGCCAGGAATGAGTCTCGGCGAGCGTGGAAGGCACGTTGCAAGTGAGCAACCGTTAGAAAAGAAGCACTTGAAAGCGGAGGCCCGCTGTTCTTTAGACCAAAGCATAATGACAACTGACTAGAAGGAGTAACAAACTTGGGGACTTTTCCTTCAGTAGCAAGAACTATCACCCCTCTACCCACCCAACTCACTGCTTGGTATTTTTTTCAAATAAGTAAGTTTCTCTGGCGCACCCTGCATCTTATCTTGCTTGTTGTACTCGCCGTTTATTATATACTTGTACACAGAGCCGGCCATCTGGGGGGTGCAGCGTATGCTATGCACCCGGACCCGCGTATGAGGGAGGTCTCATCACGATTAAGAATTAAAACAGTGCTCTGAACATTAATGATGTTAAATTTACTAAAAGTCTACAAGCTTGTTTCCGTGTGACTCGCTGAGCATCAACTGATGCCTTTATTAAACAAAGATTGCCGTGATATCTATAAAAAAGGCGGGAAATGTTCATTCATGAATAAGGAAATCCCCATTAGACATGTTAAGACAGAGCGGCGTGCCTGCGCCCAGAAGTCGAGGCTGTGGCTGGGTTCAAACTTTCAAATCATCAGCTACGTATTTTTGTCTGTATCAATCTAATGTAATGTTTTTTACAATCCTTTACATTGTCAGTGACTGAATATAATAAATGCTGAACCCTCTTTCAGCAAATTAGAAGCAAATAAAGGATTATCTTCGGCCAAGCATTCGGGTATAAAGCTCAAACTCTCTTGCTATATTAAGTAACGAAAAAGAAATTGGAAAAATTGCAATTTAACCTGGAGTCATTAGTAGCAAAAACAAAATCACGCATTATTAAATAAATATGCAAATGTTTTATTTATTTATTTTTACTTTGTTAAAAATTTAGGACCTCAAATGGTTTATTGCACCTGGGCCCCTTTCATAGAGAAGGCCGGCTCTGCTTGTACAAGTGGGAAGACCTATAAAAAATCCACATCTTAACCGATTTGTTTCAAAATCACATTACATTCAAAAATATGTCAACAGATTTTTTCCCCTTCTGAAATTAATTATCTCATTCGTTATGTTTTCAAGTGCTGCAAAAACCGGAATAAATACACCAGCAGGAAAATTTAGTACAAAATTTGAAACAGAACTGTAATTTATGTAACAAAGCCATGAGTAAAATTTCATTTGTATAAGTTACTAGGTTTTAAAATTGTTGTGATCACATATATACGTCTGATAGTTCTTTGAGAGATTTTATCCAAGTAAAAACTGTATAACAAATTCCATCTATCTAACGTATTTTTTAGAAGTTATGTTAAGTGTATAATTATATATATATATATATTACAGAATCAGGTTTCGAACATTAAACTCTCCAGTACCGAAGCCGAGATCTTACCACAAAGTCACCACGGCCCATGAAGTACAGAAAAATAATTATAATTGCGAAAATCTTGTTCGAGAATATATTTTGACGAATCTTCATGTTTCAGATTTAAAAAATATATTTTTGGTATTATAGCTATCTCTCTGTCGATCCGTCCACCGAATCTGTCTTTGAATACGAAGATTGAAAACTGCTTTTTGCTAGATGGCCGAAATTTGCTATATGGAATTACTTAGATTTTTATCAAATTTTAGACGAAACCCTTTTACAGGAAGCCTATCCGTTCGATTACAACTCGATGACTATAAAATACAAAGAACTAGGTGAATAAAATTTGATACACAAGTACAGCATTTGAAACACAGACACTTGTTAAATTTTGAACCAAATCCATTAAATAATTAACTATTTGTCGGTCCATATTTTCGTAGGGTCGCGGTGACCTGGTGGTTGGGTCTTGGCTTCTGAACCGGAGAGTTTCAGGTTCGAGGCCCGATTCCATCGAAGAACCGTCGTGTAAGCAGGTGTTGTGCGCGTTCAATCCGTCGGGGCCAAACATCCTCCCACTGGAGACAGGGAAGGGGGTTGCCATCTCAGGTGTCGTCCTCGCCATCTGACCGCGATTCAAAATGACGAGATCCGTCCCAAAAGAGCCCTAGTGTTGCTTTAAAATGGGACGTTAATATAGCCAAACTAAGCTGATCCATATTTTCGCATACATATAAACAAAATTGTTCATAATGCAATGAATCAATAGCATTCATTATCTTATCTTGTGACTACAAATGTAATTTTGTGTCAGGTTTTTTTTAAGTCAATCGTCCGGCAAAAGGGCATAGAAATTATATTCTCATAATAGTTTATGAAAAACTGCTATAATCACGTGATTCACTAGAGAGTCTTGAAAATCGTTAACCTATGTTGGGCTGTGCTTAATCTAAGAATCTTACCTTAATTTGATACAAAACCATAACTTTAGCCACAAGATCGCATAATAAATGTCATTTTTTTAAAAAGTTCATTGCGTTTTTGAAGTACTGTGCGTGCATGGATGCGAAAATACAGAACAACAATATCAGTAGCTTGACAGACGTGGTTCAAAATTTGATTCTGATCTTTTGGATGTTAAATCTGTTCACTAAATTTTTATCCATCCTTTACATTCTGTAGGTGACTATTCCTATGTATTTGGACTCAATCAAATGCATGGGAATGCGTCTAATTAATTCAAAAAGTAATTAATTAGATGAATGAATGTATCAAAATTTGTATATATGTAACACTACGTATTGTATGTATGTATTATTTTGTATCAAATTTGTATTGTTGTATGTATATGTATTGTATTGTATATGTATTGTTTTTGACATCAAATTTGTAAATATGTAAAACATTTAGAGCCAAATTATTATACAGGAGGCAATCAAAAAGACATTTTCGATTGGAAGAACCCGATAAGGTCGACAAAACAATATTGCCATAAATTTGGCGCTAGCGTTCTTTAAAATTAGCAATCAGTTTTAATACCATCACATGAATGATTAAATATGCATGATTCATTGTTTATGAAAGACAATCAAAATTGATAATTTCTGTAATGATTTATCAGCGTGATATTTATTTAATGATTTATTAGAGAAGCGTAAAGCTTATATGTTAATTAAGAGAATACCTAAGAACTTATAATAGTTTCATCAAGGGTATAATTACAATAATTAATAAGTGATTATCATATGTAAGGGTGTGGTAAGTTTATATTAGTGTACGTTTCATGTTTGATTCCATGCTTTTGTTGTAGATAGTTTCCCATCATTTCAGTTCACTTAAACTGTAGGTTTGAAGTACAAGGAGGAAATTAAGGTCGAGTATATATATAAAGGATACACATTTGCAGTATTTATTAAGGTTATTCCTTAACATAGTACGAAAAATAATGCAACAACCTAATATTCATGAAAACTTGTAGGCATAGAATAAAAAATGTCAATCCATGTATTTAGAATATGTCTTTCATGTGCAGTCCAGAAGTTCAATACTGCTATCTGTAAGAACATGTTCATGGTTATTTCTGTTTTGAAGAATTAATTAATATTAAAATTCATATTTCAAGACACAACTTCGTAATTCCATTCTATTAAGTTGATTTTTTCATAAGTTTTTTTCATTGTTGACTCCAGTATCCACAAGGTACTACAGCAGCTTCAGAATCAATCTCTCGCTGTCACGTAATTTAGAACAAATCGAGTTATTATTGCATTTCTTTATTGCCTTACCCACATTGAATTGGATTAAGGCCCATATTGGGATATATGGTAATGAAAAGGCGGATCACTATATGTAGTTGGCGACACAGAAAGAGCATTGATATTATTGTCCCCAAATCAAGTGGTGTCTTAAAAGGGGAACTGAGAGAAGAAATAAAACTACAATGATTTGACAGACGGTATATGTCCAAAAAAAGGAACAGTAGCTTTCGACATTATTCCTAATCCGGAAATTAAAATAAGAAAATACCATCCACTCATAACACAAATAATATCTGGACATGGGAGATTTCCCGCATATTTCCAAAGATTTGGAAGAACGCAAGAAAATAAATGCGTTGGTGGGGAAATGGGTATAGTTTACCACTATTTAATGGCATGTATAGATGTCTCAGAGTGAAGGAAGGACCTGAAGATTGTAAATAATGATTTAAGTACAGTACTGATGGTAACAGGCCATCTCAAAAACCCTGAAGGATATGATGTTGGAGATGGATAGTTTCATTCCAACTGTTTGAGAGTGTGCAGATGGGGAGAAAGATAGCTATTTACGACCTCAAAAGGAATGTTAGTTTGACGGATCGGTCCATGTAAGTTTGGAGAATACTTGTTCAGCAGTCAACCTCAACAAATCCTGTCGATACTGCTACGTTCAGTGGTGGTGGTGGTGGGTCAGCTGTATACAAGAAGAAGTGAGAGATAAATTAGAATCAGTATAGTAAACTAGTAGTATCTCTAGTATAGTATTGGGTCGTTCGGAAAGTAATTTCGTTTTTTCCTGACAAAGGATTTAATTGCATTTTTCGCACCCAATTTCATACTTAAACCGCAAAATCATTTTATGTTTTAAGAGCTGATATAGCAAGGCTTGAGTGTGAAAAAGTGCAGCTGATTCTTCGCAGTAGTTTTTGGATGGTGCCCTTTTAAATATGGAGAGCAATAAACAGCATTTTCGTCATTTTTTTCTTTTTTGCTATATAAAAGGTAAAAATGCTGTTCAAGCCAGAAATAAATTAGCCAATATGTGTGGAGAAGATGTGTTAACAGTACATCAGTACCAGAACTGATTTGCAAAATTTTTCCTTCAAATGAGGAGGCCAAAAACCACCTCGATCAGTTTTTTTTACAGCAAAGACCAAAACTTTTATGAGCGTGTAATCATGTTACTACCAAAAATATGGCAAAAGGTATTAGACCAGAATGGCAATTTTATAATTCAATAAATAATTTATTCATTAAACGAAAATTTCTTTTCATTTTGACAAAAAAATACGAAATTACTTTCCGAACAACCCAATATAATAAATTAGTAGTATCCCCGAAACATCAATATTCTGGGATTTTCGAATCACGTGGGGTCCATTTCTTGACGAAAGTCAGACACCTCACAGAAAAAATCCCTGCTTTGAATCCCTTGAAGGGTGACCCTTGAGAAAGACCTCAGGCCGGATTCTTTATTACTTCTGATTTCTTGACTGTAAATGTTTCAATTTTACTAATATTTAGTCTAAAGTTATTCAGTTCTCTTGTGTTTTAGTTGCAACAGCATTAGCGCTCTCTAAATACAATGTATACGCATTCTAAAGGTTCAATAAATTCCGCAGGTAAAGTTCATGTATATATTTTTGTTTTTGGATTAAAAAAACAGCCCAATTCTTATCTATTGCAAAGATTTATTTGTCAGAGCCATGGCCAGAGTAATGCAACGTAAAAACAAGGACAGCAGAGGATATTAAGCATTGAGCGTGTGAAACTATCTTTGAACATATGATTTCGGAAAGGGCCCGTTTTTTAAAATCACTTTGAGGGAATAAAAGATCGCTCAATTTGGATCTTAAAATGAAGTGATTTTAGTATATACACACAATGTAGCTTTATAATATCATGAAATAGCTGGTATGAATGAAAATTGCTTGGTACATTTTATGAAAGGCTCAAAATCATGGTATGCGAATGGCTTTCAACCTTATTCATTTTTTTTTTCTCTTTTTAATCATTTCCCCTCTCCCTTTCTATGAGCATGCACGATAGAAATTCGTATTCTTTAAAGCTCCAGCAGAAAGTATATGAAAGTTCAATTATAAGGAGCATTCAATCTAGATATTTAGCAATCCTTATGTTCATTTTATTCATTGAACTCATTATAAAATTATCGGTGACAGGTTTTAACTGAAATTAAATTAACACAAAAAACGTATTTAATAATTTTGAAATTTCTTATGAAAACATCATGAAATCTGCTATATTCCAGGTGCAGCTTTAAATGGACTTTATTATTGTCTTTCTTCAAAGTATGCGCAGAGAAATTCAAGAACTGCTAAATGTGGACAATATTCTGTATGAAAAAATACAAAAAGAACTCTTTAGCTAGCTTTTTGTTTCAGATAATGGACTCTCACTTGGACTGATCCAATGTCTTTATTGTTCACCTTTATTTATTTGTATTTTATTTATTTACTTATATTTTAATTATTCATTTATTTATATATTTATACTTTATTTATGTATTTATACTTTATTTATGTATTTATTGATTATTTAGTTATATTTTATTTATTATTTATTCACTTATATTTTATTTTTCCATTTATTTATTTTTCTTTCTCTCTATGCTTTAATTTATCTTAATTTTTCTCTCTATGCTTTTATTTTATTTCAATGTTTTTTTGCCTCTGCCTTTAGCTTCTTTCGCATCTTGTGCATCTGCACGGGAAAGTTATGTTTGAATAGCGAATCTTTTGATAGCTATTTAAAAATTGTAATTGTAAGCTTTTCACCGCCACTTTCGGCGCTCACCTAATCATCATCAGAATATTCCAGATACCTGTTTCACAACATTCGATTTCGTTATTTCTTTAAACTGCTTGAAATATTGGACAAATTTTATTTCAGTTAAATTTTTCTTTCTCATTATATATGATAAACCCAGTAATGTATTTTTTTTAACTATAAACTATGACAGGCACTTAATTTATTCTCTGTTAGGAGCATTATAGCTGTTATGTTTCTGTTACCGATATAACTGCCTAATTACGGGACTAAAAAATGAGTTAGTCCTGTCTAATTACAGTACTTATTTATTTTAGGACCTAATTTAAATTTAAATTCATATTTCGAAGCTGAAAATTATTGAAATTCAATTAATCCAATAGACATTAAGGTATCCGGCAACGTTTGAAGAAAAAATTTAAAAAATTAGTTTAAAAAAAAAATTAAAACTATGGTTTTTAGAAGTATTGGTTATTTTAATACAAAATGTTATAAATACAACAAAATTATTTGAAAACATAATATAGTTTGAGAAATATGAAAATTTATAATAAATTTTATTGAAATTTAACCAAAATAGTTAAGATTTTACATAAAATTATAACGCAGCCATCCGTTTTTTCTTTGCACGCAAGTTATAAACTATAATGATGAATGAAATGAACCAAAATCTAAGAAAAAGTTTGAGATGCAAAGAAATTTTTATGGGTAAAAATTCATATATATATATATATATGCATTTTTTCTGAACACGCTGAAATATTTATGCAAGTACCTCTATTAGTTTTTGAGATATCATGTTAACGGTGGTGAACTTTTATGAAAATTATTGTTTTGCGAAAATTGAAGTGAAAAACAAATTGCAGCTGAAAAATATGTGCCCCTGAATGATGGGTCAGGCCTTCCTTTTCCTAAAAAATATAAACTGTTTTGGAAAGAGGAAGGTCTCAATGATAAGAAATAACAATAAAAATAACGTCACCTTAGTGGTCGGTCAGTGTTTTTAACGTAGTCGGATACCTTAACAAGAGATAAAAATATGCTGTTATATAAAAAGAATAATAAATATAATGGTTTAGCGTGCTGATTATGCTTCCTTGAAAATCTTAAAGGCTTTATTTATAACTTCCATAAAAAATCAACAAAATATAAAAAGAAAATCAAAAATGTTATTACAGCATTGTCAAAAAATACGACCAATAATCAACTATACATTTAAAAAAAATAATTTTAGAAAACTCTGCCTTAATATTTGAAGAAAAAAACGAAAATCATTTGAATTACGTTATATTAACGAAAAGCATTGCTTCAAATTATGAATAAAATATTTTAACGTATTGCTAAAATTCCAAGTAAAATCAAAGTCAAGATTTTATTTCCTTTTTAATTGTTAAAATTCGAATTTTTAGCATTAAAAAATCTTCCATTGGTACACATATGACTGCCTAAAACTATTTTAGCGAAATTCGTTAATCCTCGATTGAATAATCTGCCTTATATTGTACCAACCTCAAGATATTTCGATACAGATAGATATACATTTGTGGATTTTATGATTAAAAAATATCTATTATTATAAAATCGTTTTTATGTCATCTTTTTGCTTTATAATTGCACATCTATAAGTTTATAATAATTTTAAAAACGTAAAAACCAGCCACTTTCATGATCCAAACTTGCTTGTTTTTTTTATTTATAAAATATTATTATCATTAATTTAAGAGCTTTACGTATTTATAATCTTATTATACAGTCTAATACTTTCATTAACACACAATTCGGTTTTGTTTTGGAATGATGAAGAATAAAGAAATTAAAATAAAATATTATATTACCTGCTAATATCTCTTTAGAACATTGATTTGAAAATTTCTTTAAAGTGTTAAAATTGTTTAAGATTGCCACATTTGCTAGAAATAATATTTTAGAAATCAAAGGATTCTTTTTTCCTTCTCTGTACGTTTATATCTTTTGCAAACGATTTTTCAAAATTTTTTTTCTCTTGTGTTATTGAACTAAGCTGGTTTCAAAATTAGGATGAATCTAGTTTTCATTATTATATTTTAAAAATTGCTTAGTCATAATATTTCCTCAAAAAAGTCATAATATTTCCTCAAATTTAATTAAAATAAAATCTTATTATTTCCTCAAATTAAATTTTAAGAATAAATTGAAGAATTCAAAATTGTTTATAAAGATTTTTATTCTTAATGGAAAAGGAATTAAAATTGTCATTATAAAACCTTTATTAATAGTAAGTTAACAACTCAACTCAACCAATATGTGAAAAAAAAATATCTTGGTAGATTAGAATGCGTGATATGTTTTTTATTAATGCTTGATGACGCATTATGTTAAAAAAAATAATGACTGAATTTAAAATTCTCTCTTATCATTTTATTTTACAGAACGGACATCACTTCTTTAAATTAATTTTCCTCAAATTAATGAACTTTTTTTGAATTAAAAGGACTATTCAAAATTAGATACAGAGATTATTTTGGCGTCTTGCGAATAAGCAAAACTTCGAAAAGAGCGCATCATTTATTGATTTCACAGGTAAGTTTATTTTACATGTATTTTTATTTGTAATAGTTGCATTTTCTTAGATAACTTAATGGTATCGAGTATTATGTTTAGAAACATACTACACATAATATTTAATATTAATCAGCATATGTTTTAAGTTGTGACAAATATTATGATATGTTGATGGTATTCTATACTTCTAGTTAGAAGTTTTTAAATGATATATTTTTCTTAGAATAAAGAAGAATATATAATTTAACAACTTCTTTTAAATTTTCTTATATAATAAAAATATAATTTAAAAACTTCTTCTATATTTTTTATTATTCTTCTTAATTCTGAGAAGAAGAATTCTTCTTCTTAGAATTAAGAAGAATAATACAAAATTACATACAATGTAGGAAAGGCCGCAATTTCGGATAAAAAAGTTTTATCAAAATTTTAATTTTTTTTAAATCTTTTTACATTTTCGTAATACAAAGAGATGGTATTTAATTATATAATTACAGTATCAGAAAATTTACGACTTATAACTGTTTTAGATTTTATAAATTGAGCTACTGTTTAATTAAGTGTATCAATTTTTTTTTGAAATGCGTTTTATGTAAATTGAAATTCGACTAACCGAAATTTCATTATTATCTTGTGAGATGTTGTTTTGATAAGTTGGGTTTAAAGCTCAAAATTGTGTAGTCAATGAATAAAGCATAAATGCCGATATTTATTAACATCTTTTAATCGCATATTTTTTTTATCTGCTTTTACTAGTATTGCATTATTATTATGTATGCATCTTTGACAGCATATGCGTTTTCAAAAGGTGGACGTAGAACTATGACATCATATCTGTTATTTTCATGGAATTTTTTTTTTGGAAGGAGATTAAATAATTTAATTTTTTATAATATGTTCCAAAAAACTTCACTCGCGTTTAGCAACAGTTTGATAAAAGTATTTTCTCTTTCTCCTAGTAGGGAGATATCACATCATTCATTCTTAAAAGAGAAACGTTGAAGGATTTGAATCTGGTTCTAATATTAATCCATCATGAAACTGCTTTATGATCTCAGAAATTAGAAAAGCAATTTGTACTTACAAAAATATTGTTTTCATAAAAATTCCATTTAAATTAAAATGTTTAAAAAATTATTGGTAAATTGTTTATCATTTGGAAATCGCATTGCTATGGAAACGCTTGTTATTCAGCTTCCAAACGTGGCACTAGTTTTTGTGAGAACATGATGTTCTTTTGGTTAGGAGGTTTTGAAGTTCAAAATTTCCTAGGAAATGAGGATATAAATGGCAGTTTCCATTTTCAAATTTTTTTTAGCTGGCAAAAAAGGTTTGGATCTCTCTTCAATCTCCTGGAAAAAAAGCATCGTTTTTTTTTTTTTTTAACTGACGCATTACCTCATAAATTTCAAACAGGTTTAAATCGGATTTTAGCTTAGTAAGTTTTAAATCTTATTTGATATAAGTTCTGCACTTGTTATTAAGCATTTTGAAAATAAATTATTTATGAGAAATGTTCTCTAAAGAGTAAGGCAAAGAGAACTTAAAGAGATCAATAATGATAATAGAATTTAAACTATTTCTAATACCTAGAAAAGATTGAATTTCTTGAATAAAATATTTAGAGCACTACCTTGATTAATTTACTAATTTTAAGAAAGAAAACCATTCTCACTATTTTAGATATGAGTATTAGTTACATTTTAGAATATTGGAAATAAAAGAAAAAATGAATACACTATTAAAAAACAATAATTCATTAATTTTAAGAAAGAAAACCATGAAAAAGAAGTTAATTCTATTGGAAACCAAAAATATTTATCTAAATTTAAATACTGTTATATAATTTTCAATGCGCAATTATACATTATTGAATATCATTACGTGCATTTTTAGCAGCTAATTAATATACTAAATTAATTAAGTTTATGAAGAAACATTATCATCTTTCATTCGGATCAGTTTCCTTACGAATAAGTTAAGATTTTTTTCATATCTATTTAATGGCTTTGGGTACATTTCTTACTTAAGATATATGTATTTATGTAATTATGTTTTAGATATCATATATATATGATATCTTAAACAGGAAAATCATTGATAGGTATCATTAGATATTATTTGTTGTTAAATTTACATGAAATAAGGTTAGGAGTATTTAATTCTTGATTTTATCAATAATTAAATATCTATCATTAATCAGGTAATTTCAGGTAATCAGATATTTCATTAATCAGGTAATTTTTTGGGAAACATACATCTGTATAATGTAACAATATTTTATGATCAGATTTAAAAAAGTGAGTAGTAAAATGAGATTTTCCAGTTTAAAAAATACAGCCTTCAAATTGTTTACTTATTTTTTTTCTTTTTTTCTTTCTTTAATTTTTGCATTGTTCCTTCCTATAAAGTCTTATCATAGGAAGTATTATTATATTCATTAGACAAAAATAAATACCTTAAAATTTAGCTTCAAAATCTGTCCAAAAACTTTTTTAGTACCTTAGCTAACGATTGAATAATTAAAAATGTTTGTTAAATTTTTTTTTCTACTTGTTCCAGAAATTCTTTTCACCAGATTCTGAAATAATGATACATAATTCAAGAATTTTATAGAAGCAATGACACAGGAGATTTGATCAGATAAGACCAATTGAATTGGTCGTATCTGATCAACTAATGATCTTATCTGATTGATGATTACTCAAAAATCGGTTCCTTAAATTATAGCTACTCAAGCATTGCATTTAAAATTCAAAAATATTTTTTCGAACATTTTTTGATAAAAATGCACCCATACTATACAGCTGGTTAAAAGTCGGATTAATATGTTAATTTAAACTCAGAAATAAATATATGATACCAAAAGGAGAATTTTTACTATGGTTTTTAATAAAATCCGTTTGTATAATGTTTATTTTTTGAAAACAACAGAATATTTGAAATTAAGCGATCCGTCTGATTCATCTATTGAAGTTAGACAAAGAATTTATGATTTTTATTTACATATATTAACACTTCATTTACCGAATTATGTAGCCATCTATTTTTCAATTTCATTTTTTGCACCAGCAGTATAGTTTCGTTTGCAGAATAATCCCAGGGAACTCAAGAAAAAAAACGTAATTAACAGGAAGATCTGAATTGATTAAATTATTAATTAAATATTTTTAATTCCTTCTTTTAGTTTATATTAACTTCATGTTATTTGGATCACATTCTCCGTGTTCTTTAGAATACCATTAGCAAAAATAGTCATATAGTAAAGATATAAGCTAGGTTTAAATGGTACTTTCAAGTACCGTCAGTAAATAAAGAGTTAAGAAAATTTTGCAGATTTCCATCATAATAAAAACTCCATTTTTGAATTTTCGATATTATATGGAACATTTTCTATGTATTTTCGATAGATGAATGATAAAAAAGTCGATTTAATAAGTACATTAAAATGATGATACATAAAATCTGAGTCATAACGCATGCATAATGAATTTAACAGAAAATCTATAACTTCACTAAACAAAAAATTAAAGAGAAAATGGAACGTGCCATTTTGCCGGCGAAGAATAAAAGAGAAAACAACGTGTTATTAAAATAATAACATTTCTTGTCTATCATTTTTGCGGCAATTTCTCTCTTTTCTAAAGATTAATTCTGAATGCCAGATGCATCCATCGCATCTAATCAAATCATGCGCGGTATAGAAAGAAGTAACAATAGAAACTTTCCCAGGGATTTAATAGTATCTTTGAATGAAGACGATAGCTAAAATAACAAAAGAAAGGTCCCACCTGGATTAGAATAAGTTGCTGATTTTTGTTTTTCTTTCTGTTTTAACTTTTTTCTCATGACCTATTGATTTTCCCAGACAGAGCAATAATGTGTTTCCGGTATCAGAATTGTCTTCGTGAGCAAAGAATTTTATTTGTTTTGGTGCTTTTTTTTATTGCTCAATCTTTTGTTCGGGAAGTAAAAGAATTAAATACGGTAAAAAGTTAAAATAAGAATATTAAAAGTACGAACCGAGATTAAATAAGAAATAAAGCGTTCGTTTTGAGATTCTGATGGGTTTTGTGTGTGTGTGCGTGCGTATATGTTAAGAAAAATCAGTTGCCTTTGCGAATTTTTGTTCTTATAGAATTTTGCCTGTAATTAATACATATGAAGTTATTTTACAACTTTAGACTCATTAGCAGTGTGAATCTTTATTTTTAAGGTGAATAAAAAAAACCTGACTTCTTTTAATCAATTTTTTTATATACTTATATAAAAACTACAAATAATTTCTTGGAAAAAAATTTAGTGCGCAAAATCATACGAATGTTCTTAAAATATGTTTAGAGCATTTCATTCGTATGATTTTTTTTTTTAATGAAGGAAATGCTCTAAGCATTTATTTATAGTAAAGTAACAAAATTTCCTCTTTGCACTACTTCATTGTTGAAATTGTGTTTCAAAAGAACTTAGAAATAAAATGCCTCGTGACTTTTAACTATTAAAAAGTTTAAATATACTGAATCTGACGCGGCTATAATATTTTATCTTAAAACTTGTTTGAGATAAATAAATTAATAAATACATTTGATCAATAAGCAATTGAGATGTTAAAGGTAGAATTTTCAAAATAAAAAAGAAGTGTAGAATGAAAAAAAAGGGGGAAATACTAGGAAATGCAAGTTAAGGCGTGATGTGCAGAGTCGCCTAAAAAAGCGAAATTTCGCCAAATCGCGACTGCACAACTTACCTGCTTTCTACCTTGAATAATAATAATAGAAAGTATTTACTCGGGCGCCACCTATCTAGTCGTGCGGCGAGTTAACTCTCGCGTTCAACAAGCAGCTGTGGTCGTCCGTGACACAACGTCGAATCTGTCGCCCCGCAAACACCTGTGAAGGGTCTGTTCCTCGAAACGCGGCCCTCAGCGAAAAAGTTCCATTCACTGCAGCAGTAACAGCACGTGCGGGTGGTGAGGTGAATTCTGCAGTGCCCGTTATCCCAAAGAATAAGATTTGAGGGCACACGATTCACAATTGTCCCATACACACTCGTCTCTCGTGTATAAAAGACAAAAAAGTTGTAAAAATAGTATGACGTCTAACATGGCAAGACACACGCATTCGAAGACGAAAGCTGCACCCCCGGTTCCCTCAAGCCGGCGCACTAGCTCGGTGACGGGTTCGGTGTCCGACGCTCGGGCCAAGACGATCTTGAAGGAAGCCGTCGACGCCGTCGTCAACAGTTTCGCAAAACACACACATGGATATGGCAGAGGTGAGCCGTATTCTTTTTTGTCTCTTTTTTTAGTTTTCTGAATCGTGGGATTTGCATCTCAAATCCATTTCAGTGTTTATAAATAAGTTGTTCCGCTGCCTGGCTTTTTTTTTTTTTTTGATTGAGGAGAATTAGACCTGGAAAACGGTTCTGGAAGCTCAAAACGTTTTGTAGTCAGATGAAAAGATTCATTCATGCATGGCACAAAGACCATTTGTCAAAAGGCCATTAAATGCCATATCGTGCAATTTTTAAAATTAAATATTTATGACTTTAAGAAACAAAGGTTTATTTAGTTTTAATGTTACCTAACAATATAATTATACGGAAGCTTTAGATTTTTCTATCGATATTAAAGTATCCGATTTTTTAAATTGACCGGCGATTTTTTTAAAAATTATTGTTATTTCTTGCAGTTCAGAATTGAAAAAATTGCTTTAAATGCCATATGGGGCAGTTTTAAAATTCATTTTTTAATTCCTTAATTAATTACTTTAAGAAAGTTTAAGTTAGTTTTTAATTACTTTAAGTTAGTTTTTAATTCATTACTTTAAGAAACAAAAGATTATTTAGTATTAATATTGCCTGACCGTATAATTATACAGATGCTTTAGATTTTTCTATCAACATTAAGGAATCCGACTATGTTAAAAACAATGCTTATCGACCACATTGGTGAATTGTTTTAAATATTATTGTTATTTATTGCAGTTCAGAATTAAAAAAAGGACTTTAAATGCCATATGGGGCAGATTTTAAATTAAATATTCATTACTTTAAGAAAGAAAAGATTATTTAATTTTAATATTACTTGACAATATAATTATACAGAGGCTTTATATTTTTATCCGACTACGTTGAAAATAATAGTTGTCGACCACATTGGCGAATTTTTTAAAAATTATTGTTATTTCTTGCAGTTCAGAATTAAAAAGGGGCTTTCTTAGTCTGGCGCAGCATGGTCAAATCTATGGCCATTGTGCCAAAAAACCAAACCAAACCAAAAAGGGGTTTTAAATGCCATATGGGGCAGTTTTTAAATATTCACTACTCTAAGAAACAAAAGATTATTTAATTTTAATATTACCTGACAATATAATTATTCAGATGCTTTAAATTTTTCTATCGCTATTAAGGCATCCGACTACTTTAAAAACAATGGTTATCGACCACATTGGCGAATTTTTTTTTTTTAATTATTATTTCTTGCAGTTTAGACTTTTTTTCTTTCCAAAACAATTTAACTGTTCTAGGAAAAGGAAGGTATAACTTATCGTCCAGGGAAATTTTAAGCAAAACATATTTTTCAGGTAAAATTTGTCTTTAAACTTAAATTTTCATAAAAATTCTTCACAGTTAACATCTCAAAAACTTGAAGAGATAATTACATAAAAATTTCAGCGTATGTTTAAATAATATGGACAATGAAATGAAGTCGAAGTTTTATTATTGGTGAAATGCTTTTTCATTTATAGACGTTTTTAGAAGAATTAAGTCAATAATTTATGGAAAAAAAAGCATATATACATATTTTTACCCATAACTTCTTTGCATCTCAACACGTTTCTTAGATTTTGGTTCATTATTATATTCTATAACTTGTGTACGAAGAAAAATTTAAATTGCTGCATGAACCTTTTTTTGTAGAGTGTTAACCATTTCTCTTAAAATTTGTTAAAATTTACCACACATTTTTCTATTTCTCAAAGCGTATTATATTTTCAAACAATATTTTTTGTATTTATAGTATTTTGTACTATAATTGACAGTACATCTAAAAAAACCACAGTTTTAAATAGTTTTTAAAAAATACAATTCTTCAAACATTTTCCTTCGAGATTAGTCGGATACCTTAAATTACTTATGTGATATTATTTGCAACTTTAAGAGCTGTATATAACGGTAAAATTGAAGCAAACTTTTTTTAAGTAATTCAAATTTATACTTTTTTCTTAAGAGTTACAAAAAAAAAAGAGATATATGTCCTTTTAATTTAATTTGTGAAGTTGCAATTTGAAAAAATTCTTAAAAGTCTTGGATTTTTAAAAGAAACATAATTTTTTAGTCTCAAGAGATTATCACAATTTTGATGCGGATTTGTCAAGCTTTTATTTGCTTAATTTCTTGCTCCAATTAAACTTTTAGATTTAAATCATTTTTGAGGTGGATTATTTCATTTATTAAGAATTAAACATTTTAAGGTCATATCGGTTATTGCACAGCATATTAAAAATGAATGAAAATAGAATTTTGAATCA
Organism: Argiope trifasciata; assembly: GCA_026543055.1. Lineage (NCBI taxonomy): Eukaryota > Metazoa > Arthropoda > Arachnida > Araneae > Araneidae > Argiope > Argiope trifasciata. The sequence goes on from JAPMOQ010039177.1 coordinate 2,061,627, forward strand.
TTAATTAGAGCAATGTGAATGTATATAATTAAATAAGATGATTGTTCAAAATAAAAAAAAAATAAAAACCGTTGAAGATCAGTTAGAATTGTTTATTGATGCTTTATTTGGAATGTTAAATTAAAAATTCTCTTATATTTTCACTGTCGAAATTCTGTATTTGAATTTAAGATCACGGCTCTTCGTTGAATCTATACATTACTTTTTATACAAACATTACAATGTGAATGTATATAAGTAAATGAGATGATTGCTCAAAATAAATAAAAAGAAAAACCGTTGAAGATCAGTTAGAATTTTTTATTAATGTTTTATTTGAAATGTTAAATTAAAAATTCTTTCATATTTTCATTGTCAAAATTCTGTATTCGAACATAAGGTGCCGGCTTCGTTGATTTTATGCATTACTAAAACCATTTGGCACATTATTTGCGTCTGAATACTCACATACATTTTTTGCCCTTGTATTCTACAGTAAATAAAGTTATCTTCCTTTAGTGTAAGTCGGATTCGAAATAATCTAGGAACTAACATTTATTAAATTTTTTATGTGACTCATTTGTTTTGTAAACGCAAGCTTTATTTTTCTATTATCAAGACAGTACTAAGAACATTTTGGAAGTTGTATAGGCGGCTAGTTTAATAAATCATACATTTCTATTAACTTTTTAAGATTTTTATTCTGAATTTCTCAATTTTGCAACTAGTTTAGTAAATCACACATTCCTATTAACTTTTTAAGATTTTTATTCTGAATTTCTCAATTTTTAAGTTTAATATGACATTTAGTTAAAAAAAATTACGCATTCAATAAAAGTTTTGACGACATCATTTTAAAAAATTTGTTGCAGGAAGGCTAGGTTCCACATTTTTTTTTAATTAAAAAAAATCTGAGAAAGCTAGTTGAATGTATGTCATGCCAATTCAATATGGGAAAAAAAAAGAGTCATTCAATTTTGTTAAACGATTTATGAAACAAATATGAAGTTTTTAAATTCTGACTGACTAAAGAAAACTATTCAACGTAACTGTATCTATAATTTCATTAGTATAACTTTCGGAAAGTATGAGGTTATTTTTTTCTTACATATAATATTCTAATATAATGACGTCTACGTATTCGTTGCATTCCAAATACGTCTCAATTGACCATATCTAGTATTACCTTCTACATTTATTTCTTTCTTTAAATTTGGTAAAGAAAAAGGTGCGCACCACTTAATACTTAAATTTTAATAAGCTTTTGACTGTTTTTATTTTTGAAGATGAAAAGTGAGAAATGCTCAATTTATTTGCCCCGCAGTTATTTTAGAAGAAATATTTTCGAGTATTTTTTTTTTTTTTTTATGTAAGAATGCCAAAATAAAATCATTTACTTTAATGATCTTAATTGGTGTAAAACGCGCAAATTTCTCTTTAGCAATAAAATTAAATAGTGACTTAATATTTATGAAATAGTAGTATAGAAAAACTTGGAATTTTGTTTTTATTTCTCTATGCATTGAATGCAAATTGAATGTCTACACATGCGAATATATGTATAAATATGGCGAATGCAATATTTAGACGTATATTTTTTTACGAAAAAAATATACGTATAAATATTGAAGCATGGTTTTGAATTTTGTATTCATATTTATACGTATATTTCTATGGCGAATGCAATAAATATATGTATAAATGTGGCGAATGCAATATTTTTACGCATATTTTCTACGCATTCAATGTCTACACATGGCGAATGAAATATTTTTACATTTTGTTCTAGATGCGTTATTCAAGCACGGGATCTCTGTTTAATAGTTTACTTTCTGTTCAAAAATTTAAATTAAATAAAAGTCTTCAAATTGAAAATTTTCATTGGTTCGACTTGCAAGGTGAAATCAAATTAATAAACAATTACATGGTATATATTCGCAGTTGATACTTAATAAAGAATTCTATATGCGAGAAAAATTATTTTTGCTTTTCATTGATCTATGCAATAAATGTCACTTAATAATATCAAGAAGGTTGTAGAAATTTTTAATTTTTTTGAATACAGTAATGCTAATTTTTTGATAGTTGTAATTGTAAATTACAACTATAATAATTAATATAGTTGATAATAGATAATTGTAATGCTACAGTATTTTTGATTTCAGTCGTTTAACAAAATTTCTTTTTTACATTTCCTATTATTTATTCTTCTTTTTAGAAACATCATAAAATTATTGAAATCCTTGGCAAATTATTGCAAATTACATATATTGGATAAATAGTTGTATCACTATTTCGAAAATACTGCCACAATCATATATTACCTACGAAAAAATAGAATTTTTTATTAAAAAATTCCAAAAGTTTTTTTTTTTTAATTTCAAAGACAGAATTTATTTACAGAATAAGCTTAGATAAAAATGGAACAATTTGTTGATTAAATAAAATTTAATTAATCAACTTTTTTATATCAAATGATTTAAATCCTCATTTCTAACGTGATCTATTGAAAAATTTTCAGAAAGTAGTACAAATACTTTCTTTTTAAATAATAATAAAAAAAAAGTCTTGAAAATTTTGAAAGTAATTAATGAATTTGTTTATTTTAATTTCTCTTTTGTAGATCAGTTAAAAGAATGTGAAGTTAGAAGGAATGCAATTTAATTTCATTAGTTTTAAATTTAGAGTTAATAATTCCAATCAAATGAGTTTGATTTCTAACAAATATTATTAATTTCAAGGGAAGGAACAAAAAATCTAAAGAACAAATACGTTAGCCATTTTATTTTTTAAATTATGTTAAATGAATCTATTTTAGTGCTTCTTCTAGGCCTAAAAAATATCGAAAATAATTAATAAAAGAATAATTATAGAATAACTAAAAGAATAAATAATAAATTTTCCTATAAAGAATAATTCCTTAATTTCTAAAAAAGAATGTATTCTTTTAAAAGAATACATTCTTTTTAAAAATCAATTATATTCTGTTATGCACGGCAGTGAAATAATTTCGATTTAATCACATGCGTACAATGAGATAACCATTTTTAAACTTGAAACTTATAGCAGAAATAAATCTGATTTTAAAAAATGATGCACTAAATTTTACGAAATTGTCGCTTTTGTTTCATTACAGTGTTTTTTTTTTTTGATAGAGCATAAAGTAATTACATTTTTAAAGGTATTACACGCATATATAAAGCGCAAAATATGAATAATCCTTTTTTTTTAATAAAAGTTTTATATTTATCAATATTTCGCGCATAAAAATTTTGATTTAGTGGGGGATTTTCAGTTTAAAGAGCTCTATATGAAACCCGAGTTATCAAATTTCATGAATTTGTCATAGAGAAGGTACTCCGTCTATATTGGTCGAAAACTGAAATATTTGCAATTTATTAATTTTGCTATTGGAGACTAAGATGCCGTCATCAGTTGATATTTTGAAAAAATAATGCGCAAAATTATTCGCTTTCGTTATTATTTTTGATACTTGTAATTTTACTACTATTATTTTTGAACTAATAATACGTTATTCGATTTCAATATAATTATTTGTTAAATTATATTTTATAAAAAGTTAATAACCGGATATTAGAAAAGTACGCTTGCTAATGTAAGGTGAACATTTTTACTCGATTGAACACTTATAATTTTCAGTGTTCTTCACCACATGCGGTTCATTAAAACTCCTATTTGAATCCTTTTTAATTAAATGAAACAATAGTGTAATAATTAACTGTAGCATTGTAATAATTGAAATAATAACCTTATTCAAAATGCTTTGCAAAAACGATTAATCTATTTTTATTGATTATTTGAATCACATCAATTTTAAAGGACTCATTAGCTTTGAAGGTTATTTTTGAGTAGTGCTTTCAAGGAAAACAATACCATATATTCACGCGTTTATGTGGAAAACTCTACATGAGTTTCTCTTAATAATTCGAATATAAAATGGAATATATTGAACAACATTCAAATTTTTCTTGTTAACTATAAGAAAATTAATTTAGAGTTAGTTAAAAAATCTAATAATAATTATTATTTCTGTATATTTTTTCTTTACGTTCACATCACTTTCATTTTAATGATTAATGCTTGCATAATTTAATTTTATGGATGCTTTTTTTGAATTTGTAGTACATTTAATGAATATTTAATTATTTATTAGGTTATCGTTTGACTGTGAATAATAAATATATGCCAGTGTGTTAAAAGAATCTTTACTCCTAAAACAGCAAATATTCTTATGCAGGATTAAAAACTTTATACATCCAATTTTCATAGTCTATGATTTTTACAATAGAAGTTTGTAGAGAGAAAACTCGAAAGAAGTCTTCGGACGGCAATTTTTTCCCCTTTTGTATCATAATAACTTGAAATTGGACTACAACGTATTTTTTTAACTCAAGAAATTTATGCGAAATGCAAACAGGGAAAACGCTGGATCATAATTCTTTGGAAGACATTAAATGACAAGTCTATAAGCACTTCGTCACATAATGCAACATTTGGTTACAATTTAGCCAAAAAAAAATGGCGTATATTATCATCACGCGATTTGACATGACTTGAATTGACTACATCGATCGTAACTACAGTAATTCGTTATTAATGTGTTAAATTAACAGCGTCGAATATAGTCATTTATACCTCAATAGATTCAACAAAAAATAAAACTTTAAATATAGATATTTTATTTCAGATATAGTCTTTTAAATAGTAGATTCTGTTTTAATCTGAAAACTATTCAAAGAAATTTTGCATACACCTTTTAGATGATTAGAAGTTTCTATGGCAATAAAATAACTTCACAACCTTTTACTGTTTGTTTAAATCTATTTCCTAATAAAATGATTGCTCAAATATATGTGACACTAGCATTTAATTTTTGTTTTGTTGGTGCTTTTTATTTAAATTTTATTGCCTTTAAAAGTGATAGTATTGCACCTAAATTAATCCTCGAAAGAGTTTGTTAAGAATAAGTTGGAAATTCTGAATATTGACGGTGCAATGTTGTTTGGTTAGTTTTTTAAATAATAATAAGCATTTCTTAAAGTGAATGATGATATTTTATTAGAATTCTAAAAAAGATTACTATCAATATCTGGAATGCCAACGAATCTTTTAAAATAAGTATAAATAGTTTATCTACCGAAGAGAGAAACTGAATATTTTTAATATCATTTATGCAATTTATTTTTAAAAATCATTAATCTATGCTTCTATTTTCCATTTAATTCAGTACCATTTCTCTTGATCAAAAAGTATGTCTACATTTTTAAAGATCAAAGAAACCTTCATTATTATTTAAGATTCTTTTTTATTTTAAAGTATCCAACTACGTTAAAAACGCTGGTTATAGACCACATTGGCGAATATATTTTTGTATTTTTACTTCTTGTAGTTCAGATTTTCCTCTTTCCAAAACAGTTTATCTTTTGTAGAGAAAGGAAGGCTTGACATATTATCCAGGGTCACATATTTTACAATTTCATGCTACATTACTATTTTATGTAGAGTGCTAACTGTTTTGGTTAAATTTCATTAAAATTTATCACAACTTTTCTTATTTCTGAAAATATATTACATATTCAAATAATTTTGTTGCATTTATAGTATTTCGTATTATAATTGACGATATATCTAAAAATTATTATTTTAAATAGTTTTTAAAAAATCCAATTTTTTAAATTTTCTTCTTCGGACGTAGTCGGAGATCTTAATCTTCTCTCTTTAAAGAGGTACAATAGCACATTATGCAAGAAAAGAAGCAAATTCAAAAATCAGCGACTAAATTTAATAAGACTTTTCAAAAAACCTCACAAAAATATGTATATTTTCTTCTTTTGAATTCATTGGAAAAGTTACGAAAAATCGTCCCATTATGAAAATTCAAACATAATATTAAATACCATCGGGATATAAAGAACTAATGATTTTTTTACAGAGTATCATTTTGGTCTGACAAGTTTGCTGAACAATTTGAAAGAAATTATTAGTTACTGATGGAAAATTTAGAGAATTTTATAATCAAATTTTCTTTTTAATCTGTAGAGAAACAGAATTCCATGATGGTTTTGTAGAAGATAAAATAATATTTTGTTTTCAAATTTTGCAATAAAATTGCTCATTTTTAATAATAAGCTAAAATAATTAAATGAACAAAAATGGAAAATTAACATAGGAACATTTAATTTAATCTAACATGCTGCAAAAAGATAAAATATAACAATTTTTTTTTTTTGTCTTTGCCTTTCAGTTAAAATTTAAAATTTACTCGTAATTATTTTATATCTCTACTACTAACAAAGGTGCATTATGGGTGTCTATTTTGGTGCTATACATAGCAAAGCATTTCAAATTATGCTATTAAATACGATAAAATATACTTTGGAAAATGGGAACGTGTCCATAAAAGTAAACTTTTGTTTTAACTTTTCTTTTGAAATTTTTCTTTTAAAATTAAGCCAGATTTCAATATTTTCCTACGCGATATTTCTGAAAATATTATTGCCCAAAATTAATATTAATACCATTTTAAAATTAAAAAATTTGTCTTTTTGCAATACCAGTTTAGTTGAACTACAAAGCTTTTAAAAATATATTTCGCATAATTTTCAAAAAAAATTTCATTCTCGCTATAATATTTATATATATATTTTTCATTCTTTATTAAATGTTTAAAAGTGCGATATCCTTCCATTGTTGTAAGCTAAAGAAGAAAATTTCTGTCCGTTATCTTGCAGCTTGTATGAGAAATTAGAAATAAAACTACATCATTGCGAAAGAAAACGAGCAATTTGAAGACGTATTACACACATAGTTAAGTTTTATTGGCATCATGATCGACAGGTTTTAACTTAACTCTATTAGAAAAGTTCCATTTACTTAAAAAAAAATGGAACAGGTGTTAATTTATTAAAATAAGACGACTTTAACGTTTATTAAAAATACTTTTCTGGTGAAATGAATTAGGTACAACCAGTGTTCGTTGTGAATCAGCTGATTGCCAAAGAGTTAACAAATGATTTAGTAAAAAAATACATCTGAAAGAAACTTATTTTTGAAAAACGATTTATTTTCACCATAGAGTTTTCAGTAATTATTTAGGGGAGTGTGTTTGTGTGTTGACGTGCTACAGGGCAATCATTAAACCAAGAATTACCAAATTAAAAAAAGATATATAATTTGAAGAACGGGAATGTGCATTTCAGAGTAATACTTTTGAGAATTAAATTAAAATCAAAGAGTATTAAATTAAAACTAAACAATATTCTAACAGTATTTTCTTATTATAATTATTCAAAATTAATTTGTCGCGAAAGCATTGAGGTCATGCACCAGGTTAAAATTTAAAGCCCGCATTAATACTTTGCTAAATGGTCACCATAATTAGTCAGGGATTTAATATATGTAAATTGGGAAAACATGCAGTAAGAACATATTAAACATCGCATGTGTGTAACCCTAACTTTTTTCTATCAACATACATGATTTAAATTTTATAACGCTCTCTTTTTTATTTATGGTCTTGGAATACACTTTTTTGCATACATACTTGCTACACATTTTCTTACCGAATTTCTCCTCTTTCTTCTCAGAGTTAAATATTATCTTAAAATTTTCACAATAGAAATTAACTTTGTTTAGTTTGACTGAAAAAATGGAGGTTGTTCAGTAATTAAATTAGGTTTGTGAATTGTAATAGGTTTTCAGTGTAACTGCTTTCAAATTTCCGTACATTTTAAAATCAGTAAAATTTAGGTATGCGACAGGATAAATATAATCATTATAAGCATAAAATCTTAAGAGATATTAATTTATTTTAAGAAAATTTGAAATAACTCCTATCCCTATTGAATGCCCCTAAATGTGTAAACTTGTGAAAATGATTGTTTTCCACCATTCGATTTCTTAAACTATTTTTTTAAACATATCTTTTTTTCTTCATAAAAGTCAAAAATTACTTCAAATTTTTTTTATTTATTTATGAACACGCAAACATATTAGAAACCCGATATATCATCATGCTTTTCTATTTCTATAGCAAAATAATGCAGCAAAATTCTTTAATTTTTATGGATATTACCACAATGAACGTTTGTTTCAATTATACTCGATAGAATTACTAATTTAAAATCTAACAATAGTTTCTTTTTTTACTTAAGAGCATAAACATTTGTATAAAATAGCAAATTAAATTTTAAATGAGTGTCATGAATTCAATTTTCATTTAGTTATTTTAGAAACTGAAATTCAATCAACAAACGAATCTTATACTCCGAAATAGCTTGTGAATTGAACTTTATTTCAGAGATATATTACTTATCTTTTTTTGAAGTCAAGTTTAGAATTATTAAGTAAATTTTTATAGTATTATTTTATGGCTTATTAAAGAAAAATTATTTCCTGAATCTGTAGATAAACTGTAGATATTATTCAGAAAGTTTATAATTATTTCAGTATTATTTTTTACTCCTTTTCACGAGGATTATTGTATCAGAAATCTTGCCCTTATTTCTAGTAGCACATTTTTGAATTTCTAAGTTTCTTCTATTTATGGTGAATTTCAAGCATGAAAAATTCGCAAATTTCTCAATTTTAAGAAAACTTTTTAATATCTTACATTGTTTTATGTGTTATGCAATATAAATTGGGATAGTGTTCTAGAAACAATATTCATATTCGCATGATACATGAAATAAATCTCTGTAGTACGAGGCTGAAATAAAGAAATATCAAAAACTCTAGGATATGCATATCTTAGTTATCAAGAATATTTAAAACAATAAATTAATCTGGCAAAATATTAAAGGTAAGGTAAATATTAAAATTTCAAGGTAAAAAAGTAAGGTAAAATATTAAAATTTCAATTAAATTCAATATATTTTAATTTTAATATTAATTAATACAATAATTTAATATTTTAAATTAAATTTAATTTTAATTTTAATTTTAAATTAACATAAAAGAAATAAACTAAAAGAAATCTTGAAATAAATTTTTAAAAAACAGCAGAAAGAATCTGCCCGAAACCTTTTAGTATACTCTATAATAAATATATCTATGTATTATTAATTACATGCTGGTGGTGAACTATAGTTAGGAAAGAATCTATTAACATTTTATCTTCGGCGATTAATATAAAAGTTCTGATAAACCGAATTCGGCGGTTAATATAAAAGTACAGATAAACCGAATCTGCAATTTTTCCATTAAAACCAAAATTCTTCACATTTATAACTGTAGTCATAAGATCACATATCAAATTTCATTAAATTTGTCAATGCTTTTATGATGTATTATGCTTATAGGTATGCGAAGATATAGATAGACAGTCAATCTTTGGGACAATTGGGTTGAAAATTAGATGCGAATTTACATTTTAGATGCTAAATCTGTATATCAAATTCTATTTGTGTGATTTTTTTGCTCTGTTATTATCTAGTTCACATTACTCGGGCAGCCACACAGAGAGATTTCGTTCAAAATTTGATAAAGCTTCAGAATTAATCTAAATATGTACGAAATTTTATCAAATTAATTAATTCATAGCATTTTGAATTTTCATGTTTATAAACAGACATAATACGAAAAATATGTGTTAGTTTTCTTAAGTCTTTTTAAATCGAAATAATGTTCATAAAAATAGGTACGCAAAAAAAAAAAAAAATCTTGTATTTTATCCTGAGCTTTTTATGAATATCGATATTGAATTTTAATCCTATCTTGAATTTTATGAGTATGGATATTGAATTTTTATAATTTTTATCTTATCCTGAATTTTACGAATATTGATATTGAATTTTTATCTTATCCTGAATTTTATGAATATTGATATTAAATTTTTATTTCCTCCTGAATTTTATGAGTATTGATATTGGATTTTTATCTTATTCTGAATTTTATGAATATTGATATTGAATTTTTTTTTCCATCCAGAATTTTATTAATGTTGATATTCAATTTTCATTTCATCCTGAATTTTATGAATATTGATATTCAAATTTTATTTCCTCCTGAATTTTACGAAAATTGAAATTGAATTTTTATCTTATCCTGAATTTTATGAATATTGATACTGAATTTTTATTTCATCCTGAATTTTATGATTGCTGATATTGAATTTTTATCTGGTCCTGAATTTTATGAATATTGATTTTAAATTTTTTTTTTACTCCTGAATTTTATGAATATCGATACTGAATTTTTATCTTATCCTGAATTTTATGAATATTGATATTGAATTTTTGCTCCATCCTGAATTCTGTGAATGTTGATATATTCTATTTTTATCTGATCCTGGATTTTATGAATATTGATATTGAATTTTTTTATCATCCTTAATTGCATGAATATTGATATTGAATTTTTTTATCATCCTTAATTGTATGAACATTGATACTGAATTTTTATCCTATCCTGAATTTTATGAATATTGATGTTGAATTTTTATTTGATTCTGAATTTTATGAATATTGATACCATTCCTTAAAAAAAAGCCTTTTAATTGTATACAGAAGTCAATAGTAGCCGCCTTTGTTTACACGATATTCGTTAAAGTGCGACACAAAAAGTTAATTTTAAAATCATTTGCGCGTCTCAAAGTAGCAAAAAGAATTTGATGGTACAATATAGCAAAAGGTATCTTCCATTTGGACATTGAAGGTGTTACATGTCATGAGCTATCACCTTCTTTAATTGAGCGTTATGGATTCCATTAGACATATTATTGGAAATCATTAAAATTTATATGTATTTTTCAAAACTCGATTCATAGACTTTATATTTGTGTCAGAAAAAAGTGGTGAAAGATTGCGTTCGGTAAAGAACGATTTTTTATGCATTATTAATCTTAAATTCTTTATTGTTATATAAATTTAGTTTATGAATTTCGAGAAAATATGTTGGAGAAATTTATATGAGGCATTTGCTCCATTTTAATTTGAAGTTTTTAAGAATTGAAAAAACTGATATTATAATTTTTCGAGTTGGAAAAAATGTTAAATTACTTTTAAAAAGGATTAGCAAATAATGTGTTGATTTTAATAAATAAAATGGATTTATATACACTAAATAGATATTATTCAAATATGGATATTAAATTACGTAAGGTCTCCCATATTAATATTATAAGTTCGAATCCTGAAACTATATTGCTTTTTTAAATATATTTTTTCATTCGAGTGTCATGTAAATTGAGGACGCTAGTAATTGCGTAATAAGAGTATTCTAAAATAAGGAATATAAAAATAAAATTTTCTACTCTGATGAAAAAAATGACTCATAATGAAAAAAAGTGACTCATAAATTCTTGCATTGCAATAAGTTTTTCAAAAATATTGCACATATAGAAGCTTCCATACACTGAATTGCACTTATATAAGATTCCATACATTCCATCGCACTTATATAAGCTTCCATACATTCCATTGCATTTATATAAGCTTCTATATATTCCATTGCACTTATATAAGCTTCCATATATTCCATTGCATTTATATAAGCTTTTTTTGTAAAATGTATTTTATTCTCGAATGATGAAAAATGAATTTCTATTTACTTATATAAATTTGTGGTAATTATTGTCTTTAAATCCTTTCAATGAAGTTATTGAAATATACACTAAACGTTTAATGAATAATCATTTAATTTGAGCAGCGCATAAATTTATGGATTAATTTTTTTTTAATTCAGTAAAGTTTCTTTTTCAAATATAAATATACATTTATTAGTGCTTTTCACATTTCATCATTAAAAATAACGATTATTTACTTGAATGTCCATAATTTAACTTTGTTATGAAATAAAGATATAATAAAAATTCGTAGCAACTTAATATATAAAAAAATTAAACTCCTGTAAAAAAGGACTTAAAAGAATGAAAAAAAGCAGATTGAGGAGAAACTCTATTATATACTGAGAAGCTAGATTTTTATTTAATTTGTAGAGCAGATAACTTCCATCCTTAAGTTTTGATAAATTCGAAATGCTTTCTTAACTTGTGATTTTTCGTTTATTTACTTGCTTTATTACTAACCCAACATTTTTCAATAGTTTGGAAATAAAACAAGAAATATTTCAAACCGGAAAAACGTCTTGCAGTTTAAAAAAAATCAAAGGGTTTCAACATAAACGGTTATTTATTTTATGACAATTGGAAGGACACTATCTTTCAGCTTAAAGTATCCGACTACGCTAAAAATACTAGTTATCGACCACATTGGCGAATTATTTTTTTAATTGTTATTTCTTCTAGTTAGACTTTTTTCTTCCCAAAATAGGAATTTCCTTTTTCAGGAAAACGAATGCCTGACCTATCATCCAGGATCATATATTTTTCAGCTAAAATTTGTCTTTAGCTTCCATTTTCTCAAAACTTTCATTTTCATAAAAATTCTCCACCGTTAACACGATATCGCGAAATCTAATAGAGGCATTTACCTAAAAATTTCAACGTGTGTTTTAAATGAATGAATCAAAAGTTTTATTGTTGGTGAAATACCTTTTCATTTACAGGTGGTTTTAGAAAAATTAAGTTGTGAATTGATGGAAAAATGCATATGTACGTCTATTTTTACCCATCATTTCTTTGCATCTGAAAATGATTCTTAGATTTTGGTTCATTTTATTCATTAATAGATTCTATAACTATAGTACAAAGAGAAACAGGATGACTGCATGACATGTTTGTGTAGAGTGTGAACCGTTTCGGTTCAATTTCATTAAAACTTACTACACATTTTCCTATTTCTCAAAATATATCATATTCTCAAATAATTTTGTTGAATTCATAGTATTTTGTATTATAAATGGCAATACATCTAAAAAACCCCAGTTTTAAATTGTTTTTTTTTAATCCAATTTTTCAAACATTTTCCTTCAAACGGAGTCGGATACATTAAAAAATTTTTTTTAATGAAATTGAAATGTTTTTCTATTATTTCCTTATTTTTAATGGCTATATTTATTGTGACATACAAGTACTATCGTTCGATTATTTATATTTTTTGTTATATGCTGATTTATGTTGCCATCTACAGCTATTCAGAATTTTTTTTTTATTGTATACAAGGAAAATAAATTGTTAAAATTGAAAATGCGCTGAAGAGAAAAGAAAATAAATTGTTAAAATTGTTAGCGAACTAAACGTTAACATAAATCATTTATTCAGTTTCTTCCTTATCATCATGAAGTTGAGAATCAAAAAGTAAAATGCCATTAATTAAAATTTTTTTAATAATTTTTATAACGAGATACAATAAATAGTTTCTTTCATTACCATTCTGAAAGAACACCACGTTTTACAATTCTGAAAGAATACGCAAATCTAATATATAAAAATGAATATTTGTTTGTTCGCGTTTTATATATTGTCGTGCCGTTCATCTTATATCGATAAAACATTACCAAATTATTAACAGATTGCACTTAATATTTTTTTCGGAGACAGCAACGCGCCGGGTACCAGCTAGATATTAAATAACTATTTTTTTTTTATTATTATTGAAGCATTTTTAAAATCCCTGTGCACCACAAAGTGTCACACGGGGCTTACAGAAGTAAGTATTCAACAGATAACAAAAGAAAATAAGAAAATTTAACAGTTATGAAGGATTAATATATGAGATTAAAATACAATAAGAAAATATAAGTTAAGAAAAAGAAAATTGAACAGGTGTCATTATTAAATTTACAAAAATCTTCAAGAACTTTTCTAGAGGAAACAAGTGGATGAAAATCTGGAAGCCACTTTATATGAGTGGCTTGGAGAGCCAGTCTTGGGTTATGTCTTGCTCCGGCAAACTTGGAACATAGAAGGAGCACATGTTCAGCATTTTCCTCGCCACCAATGTCGCAATCACTGGTAGATGATGGAGACAAGTTAAATTTATACAGATACCTTTTGAAGTTGCCATGACGTGAGAAATTGAGTTATTCTATAACTTGTATAAAAATGATGGCCTGACAGTCTCTTATTAATGGATGGGAAAAACTTCTTTGTTAGGCTTTCTTTATTTGAAATGAGGTATTCTTCATTCCAAAACTCCACCATGTTTTTTCTCGTAATTTTCCTGTAAAAGGATTTAGGAATGTTAACGGTAATGTCAATTTTCCTCTTAGTAGTAGCCTCGATATTTTAATTTCAATTTAAAGCTTTCTTTGTGGAATATATATTAAAATAAATAAGCAATTGCCAGTAGAAAACATTTTAAGTGGTAACGTGATGTGGCTTTTGAAAAAGTGAATGTGGATGTCACACAGATTTAAATTTTATTAATACGTGTAAGTTTAAAAGTTTATTAAAAGACGAAATGAATTATGTATCTGAACTGAAAAATTCTTTTATTTTACAGTTGCTCGTAGTTGGCAATATTGGCGGAAAAGCTCAAACTTTTTTTTTTTCATTTTTTTTTTTACTTGTATATATTGATGAATAGAATTTAGAATATATATTGGAAATGTCACAAAAATTGTTATTAAAACTGGCGATTTTTCTTTTTGTTATTATTATTATGACTAGCCATTGTTTTTGCTTTGCCATTCTAACTATGAGCCTCATCTACATTTTCATTATGATAAAACTTCAAATGCGATGGAATATACATATTAAAAAATCATATAAATGCTTCAAAGCATGTAACTTTGACATGCAAAAAAAATTTGCAAATTACAAAATTTGCAATTATTTCAATTTTTGAATAATATATTTGAACTATAAACAAAGTTAGTGGGAAAACTATATATTAATGATCTTTATATTCATTTGAGGGATGTTCGAGTTTTTCAAATTAAATCCTGATACAAAGGGTTTATTGACAGTCAGAATTCTTAAAATTCTCTGAATGACATAAGAATTTTCAGTTATATTTTTAATCTTAGTAATTTATTGTTATACTAAATGTAATTCGTTTTGATAAACATTGAAATATTTATTTGTGCTCTTGGAATAATTATAACTGTATTTGAAGCTATAGTTTCCCAAATCTATTTTCGCTGTAGAAATAACACATGGAATCCATTTTATCTTAGCTTATATTTGAAAAAGCTCAGTACTTTCAGTTATCATTAATAAAATACTGAATTTTTCTTTCATTTTTTATTATTTAAGTTAAGAGCTTTTCAATTTCCCTTCCTTAAATATAGCAAGATAAATCTCTTAAATTAAACATATAGAAGTATGTTCTCGGTAGCATTTTTTTTTCTTTCAGAATTTTATTTTATTTTGGGAATTTGGATTATTGTCATTACTAGTTGCTTTTAGAGATCGACTTTTTGCCAAATATTATTGATAATGTTAATTTTGTCATGTCAACAAATTTTGAAAAATTATATCTTATCACAACAAAAGAAAATTTTATAGTAAACAAGCTGGTATCTGGCGCTTTGCTGCTACCAAAAAAAAATAATAATAATATGTGCAATCATCAGTAATTTGACAATGTTTCATTGAAATAGGATGAACGGTACGACAGTAGATAAATAGGAACACTCCTTTCTATATATTAGATTTGTCTATTCTTTTAGAATTGTAATACTTGGTATTCTTTCAGAATGTTAATGAAAGAAACTATTTATTGGATCTCGTGACTTGTTACATATTCATCCAGAATTCTCCAGTTTAATTTTATAAAATGTGATTAAAGCATCTTATTTTAAAATTCATTCAACATAAAAAATATATTTATACTATAAAAACCTTTAATATAATTGACAATTTTTTTGAAGACTAAGATGGTGCAAAATTATTTGTACTGTAATATTTTTTGGAAGTTCTGCAAAAAACGCTAAAATTTGATTGAAATTTTAAATTTCCAGGATTGGTCTCCCGAAAATTTTCTCGCATAATCTGTAATAAAGTTGTTACCTTTGAGAATGACTGGCATGACATTTGTGTACAATAATTATGCAATATTTACATTTAACTTGGATTTAGCATTTCTTCTGAATCTATTGTGCCTCCTCGGCTTGTTATTTGGAGATTAATCCTTGTTAAATAGATGCGGTTGAGAAACGAATTTATTAAAAAATTTTTTAGAAAATTGTACTATACCTATAACCATCCCGCAGATGTAAGCAATAAGTTGATCCAGTTTCATCGCAATCGGATGAGAGGTTTAGGAAGGCATAAGAGACATACAGACAAACACTCATTTTTTATTTATATAGAGTATCGTTGTACATTAAATGAAAAGTCTTTTTATGCTTATAAATATTTGAAATTAATTGGCGAAATCTGTTTGCCGATATTGGGGCTCCGCCAAATTTTTTCTCTGAAAACTGAAGATTTTGATTGGATTTCATTTTGACTTATTTTATAAAGTCTATATTACAATATATGATACGTAAGCTTTTAATTTAGTTAGTAGTCTTTATATTTTCTTATATCGACGAATTTGATTTTATGGTTTCATGTGTTTTCTGGTTTGCTGTGATTTTGACTTGCCATTGTATAAAATTTGATGTCTTTTCTTTTATGTTACTAATATTGCCATTATATAAAATTTGATGTCTTTTCTTTTATGTTACTAATATTATCTCCAAAACTTCAATATTCTGGGATTTTCGGGTCACGAGGGGCCAATTTCTTGACGAAAGTCAGACCCTTCACATAAAAAATCAATAGTTTGAATCCCTGTCTGAGGGTGACCCTTGAGAAAGTCCTCAGATAGGATTCTTTATTAATTTGATTCCTTGGCTGTAATTGTTTCAATTATACTAATATTTATTCTAAAGTTGTTCAGTTCATTTGTGTTTTAGTCGTAGCAGCATTAGCGCTCACTAAATACAATGTATATTTATTCTTAATGTTCAACAAATTTCCGTAGATAAAATTCTTACATTTTTTGTTTTTAGATAGCTACTATTTCTATTTGATTTTTCATATTTACGATACTATTATAAATTTATCCACTAAAAATATTTTTTGTTTACAAAAATCTTATGGTTGTTATTTATATATATCAATATAAAATACGGAAAGTTGGCTAAAAAATGAAATAATTTTGGATCTATTGAGATAGAACTGAATAACTAAATTTACGTTCAAAACGCCAGCTCCCGGTACAATGGGTTAAGGTGAAGGTTAATGTTAAGGGTGAATGATTTATTCAGATTCAGAAGTTTTAGTATGATTGTTGAAAATGATTCGTTATTTGGAATGGGGAAACTCTGTGATTGATTTCATTGTAACAGTGAATGTGCAGTGAACTAGCGTTAAAAAAAATTTCTTTCGAAAATAGAAGTTGGTGAGGCGATCCTTAATGAAATATTCAGAAATTCTAAATTTTCATAACATAATTTATTTTAAAAAATGGTGAATTTAGAGCAATAATTGGAGATGGTGAACTGTTCCTTTGGCTTTAACAATAATTCTTTAATATAAAGAATACACAATTATATAAAAGCATTTTTGCTAAAATTTAACTGTTCGATTATTTACGTACTGAGAGTTTATAAAACTATTCCAACTATCAAGATAATCTAATTTCGTACTGTGCATTAATATAACAAATAAAATAAAATAAAAATTATGATAAAATTTACAATTCAAAAATATCAACATTAAAACATTATTTTAAACAAACTTCTATCAAAAGGGTTTGTCATAACCTTATTGCAATTAATTATGTTGATGTTAATGTCCATTAACATCACTTATTTTTTATATTACATTCAAATCCATAAATTAAAAATATCTAAGAATCTCAGAAAAAAAAACTGTACTGATGAACAGGAAGTTCTATCGAAATAAAATTTCATATGCTTATTTTAATTCTTGAAAATAATTATCTGAATTGTATTGAAAGTAGCTCACGAGGGACTGCCTGATTAAATGAAAATTTAGGAAAAACAGCTTTTTTTGTTTCTTAAGGCACTTGCCATTAGACAGGCCTGTTGTAACGAAAACAGCGATTTAAACCGATAGGGTGCATTTCTTGTTTTAGTAGCTCCAACCAGAGCCAAGAGTGCGACACTGCCCCTCACGCATCACTCATTCGCTTGCACAACCCCTTTTTACCGGAGGATACATTCACGCATCTCACAGATAGAACAGCATTTCAAGGGCATGAAGATATCATTAACTGGTATTAAATCCTATGGCGAGGGCATCAGCGCTTGTTATATAAAATTTTATATAATAGTTATAGTAGTTTGTCCAAGAAGGAAAAAACGCAAAATAACACTTCAGCATAAGTTCTTACCTGGCATAAGTTCTGCCCTGCTCTTACCTGATTGGCTGGAACTTTATGGCAATAACTTCAAGAAGAAATCGACAATTTGCCATGAAAAGCAGGATATCACCCATTTGGGGTGGTCAGTTTTCTACACACTTGTCGACATCTACGAGCTCCCAGTTTCAAAGTAATTGGGGATACAGATGATTGAGAAACAGCTAGTAATATTCCTCTTACACCAACTCACTGCCAGAATCTGTTAATCTGATGTAGAGAACCTGTTAATTGTACAAAGGAAAGTTAGTTTTGATTAATCCAGGTTTTCTCTACAACCTGATTCATTTTTGTTTTTCACACAGACGAGGGATCCATTACAACCAAGGAAGGTTACTGAAAACTAGTATTTATTGTAGCTGATTATTTAGGATGTCAATGTCATTGTTCTTAAAGTTCATAGCAAAGCAAAGATAAACCACATTTCTATTGAGATTTATATAAAACAAAATGTTTATTTGTTCAGATGTTATACGCATTTTACATAATGTGCGCATAGCTTTTGCATTATGGAAAGTAGTATTGATCCTCAATATGAATTAACATGAAAAAATGCCTCGAAGAGGAAGATATTTTACATTTTGAGAGACCAATTCACTTCCTTGACTTGTATATGATGCATACACAGGTGACAGATAGCCTATATAATGCATACACAGATGACAGATGGCATATATGATGCATACACAGGTGACAAGTAGCAGCACGCCGTCCGCTTAAGAATAAAGAACTAGAATAAATAAACTACTACTAGAATGAAGGAATAAATCATGCTTTACATGTTCTAATACTGTGCTGGCTAACGTATGACAAACATTTAGCCTATCCTCATAACCATCAAGCATGTATACAGTATCAATTTTTTTAGACTAGACATAATTCACTTTTTGCTGTTTTATTAATAAATTTTACTTCAAGCTTTATATTAACCAAATTTTGCAGACTTTGTCGGCAGAGTTATACAAATTATCATCAACTGTAATTTGTGAGCGTGAGTGCATTTGAGATACTAAATGCGTATTATTAATACAGAATGTGATTCATTAACAAAAGATTTATTCAAAATATAGAGGTATAACATGCAAATGAAACTCAACAGAAATTTCTTTTCTTCAGATACCTTTTCTTTTTTCTTCTTTCTCCTAACTCTTGCCTTCTAGTCCATAGTCATTTTCTGAAAAGTGTTTCAGTTCAAATATCTTGCCCCTCCTTTCATATTTTTCAACAGCTTCACTTCCATCTCTCCTTATGCGCTGCCGTACCGCTCATCCGATTCTGATAAAACTTTGACTACTTATTACTTGCACGTACGGGATGGTTATGGGCATAGTAAAAGGATCTAATATATAATTATATTTTCGGATCTATTTACCACATCTATTAGCTATGGATTAACTACCAAACAACTCGCCAAGGAGACACAACAGACTCAGTAAAGATGCTAAATTCAAGCTTCATATTTCGTAATTATTGTACGTATAAGCCAATGCAATGTTAAATCTTTCTCTAAGGTAATAGTTTTATAAGAGTGTGTGCGAGAAAGTTGTAGGCTAACCAATCCTATAAGTTTGAAATTTAAACTAAAAATTCAATAAACATTTAGCTGTTTTTGCAATAACTTCCGAAACTATTACTGTACAAATCATTTTGAAACATCTTAGTTTTCAAAAAATTATATTTTCAATTATATTAAAGATTTTATGGTATAAATATATTTTCTATGTTTAATCCATTTTAAAACAAGTTGTTTTAATCACATTTTCAAACATTAAACATGAGAATTCTGAATGAATATGAAACGAATCACGAGATACAATAAATAGTTTCTTTCACTACCATTCTGAAAGAACGCCGAACTTTACGATTCTAAAAGAATACACAAATCTAATTCATAAATATGAATATTTCTTTGTAGAACAGAATAATAAAAATAAAATAAATACTATTTATACTTCTCCTTTGTGTATCCTTCTATTTCAATGAATGTATTCATTGCCGCCAAAAAAATAAATATCATTTCTCCTATCCTTCTTGATCAAGAGAAATATTTCAAATTCCCAATTTTTTTCTTTCGGATACCAGCTAGTTACTTATATTTTGTTTTGTCTTTTCAGAAATAGTTTACATATTAATTGAATATTTGCACAATTTCAATACAAGATTTGTCTATAGCATTTATTTCATTTTATGTTAAGCGTTTTTTATCATTTTATGTTATGTTATCAAATCGATTTCAGAAAATATCTGTTTTATTTAAACGGAATCAGAATGATTTTCTTTCTTTGATTTTGTAATTGCAAATTTAGTAATTTATGTTCTTTCGTTAAAATTTTAATATTAAAACTAACCACTTGTAAACTTTGAGTTTTACTTTAGTTTGAGAATGATTGTTTTTCTCATTAAATTGAATCAGTGAATGGAATGTCAAAATCATATGGTGAACGTCATTGCTCTTGTTGTATTACACCCAACTGATTGCAGTTTTACATGGTGCAATGGGGCCACAGTTCAAAAGGTTAAACTTGCTTGGCTGTCCTGTGAGTAGGAAACAAATGAACGAGGAAGCATGAATTACTATTAATTGTTAATATGACTCTTTTAACTATCATAATTAGTTTCTTAATCCATATAAATAAAAATGAATGTTTGTCTCTTATGCGCTGCCGTACCGCTCATCCGATTGCGATAAAACTTGCACTTATTTGTTTCTGTTGATGATGGAAAAGTTTAAAAAAAATTCCAATCCTAAAGTCTTGAATAATAAAGTTAATAAAATAGAATGAATATTATTTACGCTTCTCCTTTATATGTCACTCAATTTCAATGAATGCATTCATTTCCGATACGAAAATAAATGTTATTCTTATTTCATTCGGAGATAAATATAATTCCTCCTATCACTCTTGACCAAACAAGGTGATTATTTCTTCTGCGGCAGCAACGCGCCGAGTACCAGCAGGTATATAATAAAACTGCACGATGAAAAAACTTTGTGAAGAACGTTTGTAAATGACAAAAAATATCTGTTATTATTTACTTAAAATGTTAGATTGCTACTATACTATTCAAATAAATTTGACTAATGCAACATTTTAAATAACTTTATAATTTAAAATGCTTCATTGAAGAGACATTAAACAAAAGAAAGCGTTGATTACGAATATATAACGTATATTACAAACGTATACGAAGTGTTAATTACGAACGTATAAAAAGTATTGATTACGAACGTTTTTCAGATTTTGTAATAAATATCTTGTTACAAAAAATCACGATTACAGTTTACTGCAGTTAATTTTGTGATGTAGATATATATTTTAATTAACACCTTATATTTTTAATTAACACGTGTATTATATATTTTTCGTCATCTAAATGCAAATTTTTATTTCTTTTTTATTATTATTTCCAAAAAATTTTTTAATTATTTCTTTTTTTTTTTTAATCTTTTGAGAGGAACCCTCCATATATTCAGTATTCAAGAAATTAAAAATTTGTGATTGCATAAGAGTTGAGTTATTTGACTGAATATGAGTATAGTTTTTTTTCTTGACTTAATATAAGATTGGTGTATATTATAAGCAGTCAAATATGAATTATTTATTATAAAAAATTTTATGTTATAAATTATAAAATTTTTATGAAATATGAAAATAAGAGAAATAAATTTTAAATTTGGAAAAAAGGAATTCACGTTAATAAAGAATGCAGGAACTAGAGCGCCACTTCGCATAAGAGATATTTATGGTATCACGTGCATGCTGTAATAATTATGTAACTTTCACTTTCCTTTTTTCATTTTTAACTTTAACGTGGAAATTGGTTGCTTGTTTTAAACTCAGCAATAAAAAAACTAATATTTATTGCATTAAATTGCAATTAACATGACTATAAAGCATCCGACTACGTTAAAAACACTTGTTATCGCCCACATTGGCGAATTTTTGTTTTATTGTTATATTTTCTGGCTCAGACTTCCCTTTTTCCGAAACAGTTTATCTTTTCTAGGGAAAGGAAGACCAGACCTAGCATCCAAGGCAATTTCAAGCAAAACATATTGTTCAGCTAAAATCTATCCTTAACTCTAACTTCCTAAGAATTTTCAGAAAAATCTCCACTATTAACATGATATCTCAAAAACTAATTGAGTTATTGACATAAAAATTTATGTGTTTAAAATAATATGGGATTTATATGGGGTATGTGTTTTAAATAACATGGGAAATGAAATGAACCAAAATTTTATAGTCGGTGAAATAATTTTTCATTTATAGGTGTTTTTAAAGAAATAAAGTTGGGAATTTATGAAAACAATGCATATATACGCATATTTTATCCTATAACTTCTTCGTATATCAAAATTTATTTTAGATGTTGGTTCATTTCATTCATCATTGTATTTTATAAATTGTGTCAAAAGAAAAATAGGATGGCTGCATTACCATTTTGTGTAGAGTATTAACCGTTTTGGTAAAATTTCCTTAAAATTTATCATAAATTTTCTTATTTCTGAAAATATATTACATTTTCAAATAATGTTGTTGCATTTATAGAATTTCTTATTATAATTGACGATACACAGAAATTTTCTCAAAGTATATTATATTTTCCAATATTTTTTTATTTTTATCAATTTTATTTTTTATTACTAGCAAATACCCGGCATGTTGTTGCCGTAGAAGAAATAATCTTGGAAATATCGTATGGAATTTGAAATAGCTATTTTGTTTCATTAGGAATGATATTTATTTTCTTGCCACCAATGAATATATTCATTGAAATTGAAGGATATATAAAGTAGAAGAATAAATAGTGCTTATTCTATTTTTGTTATTCTATTCTGAAAACAAAAATTCATTTTTATGTATTAAATTTGTGCATTCTTTTAGAATTATAAAGCATGGTATGCTTTCAGAATGGTGATGAAAGAAACTATTTATTGTATTTCGTGATTCGTTCAGAATTCTCAAGTTTAATGTTTGAAAATGTGATTAAAACATCTTGTTTTAAAACTGATTAAACATAGAAGATCTATCATAAAATCTTTAATATAGTTTAAAGGATAATTTTTTGAAAACTAAGACGATGCAAGATTATTTGTTCTTTAATATTTTCGGACGTTACTTCAAAAAATGTTAACATTTTACTAAGTGTTTAGTTAAAATTTCAAACCTAAAGGATTGGTTGTCCTAAAACTTTCTCGCATATCTCTAATAAAGCTGTTGTATCAGAGAGAGCCTCATATTGCATGAATGTACAATAGCTAAGAAATAGCATAGCTATTGTTTGTATTATATTAGGTTTAGCTTGAATTTAGCATCTTTACAAAAAATATTACCTCTTTTTGGAGAGTTTTTAGGTGGTCAATACATAGTTAATAGATGAGGTAAAAAGATCTGATTTTTTTTTTATAGTTTAGATGATTGTATTATGCCTATAACCGTCCCGAAAGTGACAGCAATAAATAAGTTTTATCGGAATCGGATGAGCGGTACGGCAAAGCGTAAAAGACATATGGACAGACATTCCTTTTTATTTATATAGACTACTCTACATGAATCAGCCATCAATATATTTGCATAGTTGTATTCATAAATATTTCTTCCTCTTTCCTTCCTTCTAATTTATATGCCTTATATTACTCTTTTTTTTTTTTTTTAATGATACTATGCGTTAAATTTTTTTAAACAGAAAAACGTTTTTGAATATTTTTGTTATCAATAATTATAAATATTTACAACGTTATTTCTTACTCTGTTATTCAATTATTATTTTCGTTATTGAAAATTTTTGTCAATTAATAGAATAATAACATTTTTCGGAGGATGCATTCGTCTCAAAGAAATTTTTAAAAAAGTTTTTTGAATATATATTTCTTACTCTGTTTTTGTATTATTATTTTCATTCATTGAAAAGTTTTGTCAATTAATAGAATAATAACATTTTTCGGTGGATGCATTCGTCTCAAAAAAATTTAAACAAAGATCCAGAAAACATTTTTGAATATTTTTGTTCTCAATAATTAGAAATATTTACAGCCTTATTTCTTACTCTGTTATTGTATTATTATTTTCAATTATTGAAACTTTTTACCAATTAATAGAATAATAACATTTTTCAGAAGATGCATTGTCTCAAGGAAGGTTTTAAAAAAGGGAAAGAAAAACTTTTTTGAATATATATTTCTTACTCTGTTATTATATTACTCTTTTCATTCATTGAAAATTTTTACCATTTAATAAAATAATAACATTTTTCGGAGTCACAAAGAAATTTAAACAAAGGTTCAGAATAACGTTTTTGAATATTCTTGTTCTCAATAATTAAAAATATTTACAGCCTTATTTCTTACTCTGTTATTATATTATTATTTTCAATTATTGAAACTTTTTACCAATTAATAGAATAATAACATTTTTCGGAGGATGCATTTGTCTCAAAGAAATTTTTGAAAATGGTCAAGAAAAACTTTTTTGAATATATATTTCTTACTCTGTTATTATATTATTCTTTTCATTCATTGAACATTTTTATCATTTAATAAAATAATAAAAATTTTCGGAGTCGCAAAGAAATTTTTAAAACTCGATTCCTTCTTCCTTGAAAACATGTGGTGGCGAGAGGCGATGATTCATTCCCTGTCCATTTGTCAGTATTAGAGCCATGTAAATTGGTAATGAACCAAGTGTCACAGTTGACACTAGAGATGGAGTTTTGGCGTGGTCAGATGAAAAAGCGGAGGTAACCCTGAAAAATATGTGGATAATAATAAAAATAAGGAAAGCATTGGATGAGGAATTAAAACGAAGTCATTTGCCTGGCACGTCGCTCTCAAACTCGTTCTCAATGTTTACGTAATAAAGTGAATGTTGGAACAGGTTTTCGCCTGCTACGGCAGCTGCCTCGATTCCTATGGACTCCGCACAGCCTATGGTAGACTTGCCATCGATTAGGTTACGATAGGAATTTTGATGTATCGATAATGACTAATATCATTAGTTTGACAGTTAAAAATTCACTTCTAAATTTAACACTTTTGATCGATTGGCTTTCCGGATCCGATTAAAAAGTAGCTTGCAACATTTGATTAAGAATTTTCCCTTGAGCTGCGTCTGATGGTAACATGTTTTCACAGAGCACACAATTTTATACATTGAAATACATCGCATGAAATCGGCGGAAATTTTAAGATTATTTTTTGCTGTTTTGTTTACTTCCTGATAAGTACGCAAATTTAGTATTTTATTGTTTTATCAAGACTTCGTTTAAAATCTATTTTTTCTAAATGAGCTTCGTCTCAATTGCGATACATAAACCTGCTATCATAGCAAATAATAATAATAATGTGCTAAAGAAAGTCAACAATCAAACATCAAAACGTAGACGGAATAATATTTTTAATAATACAAATAATATATATAATAATATAAATAATATATAAAATAATATGAATAATATATATAATAATACATATGTATGATAATACAAATGGTAAACACATCTCAAGTTTGGAAATAAATAATCAAAATTTTCGATATTTTACTTTCTGTGTTAAAGGATTGCAAAACTTTTACTTGGGATACATTTTTTTGTCACTTTATTTTTACGCATAAAACATAAATATACACCCAACTAATCATCGATGTAATAGTTTTATGGACTTGAAAGAAATATTTAACTTATGATTATTAAAATTTAAAATAATTGTAAAATTTAAAAGTCGAAGAAAAAAATATTTTTCAAGAAAAAAAGCTACTTTAAAACTAGATTTTTCAAAAATTTGTTGAGTAAAATATATGCATTATTCATAATTAACATGGTTTTTAAAGTGGCATAGACACTTTGAACTAAGGTAACCATTTGAAGATGGAATAAAACTTGAGGAAGATGGAATAAAACCTCATATTTATAAATTTCTGCCTTTTGCGTTAAAAAAATGACAGAAGTAAGAAAAAATTGTATTTCACACAAAAATTTAATATTTTATTATTAGTTTCCTCAGAAGGAATACTTTTACTAGAATTTAATGGTTAAATCGTAAAATAAAGTAGTCTCTTCGAAACTTTCTAATACATTCTAATAAATATGTGTGTGCATTATTAACTAAATCACATGCTGTTGTTTTACAATAATTGCGAAAAAGTATATTAGTTTTAGCGGATTATCTTTTTTTTTTTTTACTTTTTGATGTTTAATCGTTGGGATGCGTTTAATTCACAATAATCAGAGCATCGAATTTATATTTTAGACGGCTTTTTTTTTTTCAACCGTTTAAAAAACTGAAATGAGTCATTGAACACAATTGTAGTTACAAAATCATAAACTAAATACTTTGGAAAAATCCAAAAACTGATTTTTATGATGCAGAAAATGCTCTGTCATAAACAAAAAAGCTTCACTAAACAACAGTTAATTAATACTGAAGGTATTACTTGTTTAATTTAGTTTAGAAACACAAGAGAAACTTTTCATTATGAGGTTATTAAACAAATTTTGGTTACATTAAAACAATATATTTCTGGAAAAGGCCTACTCATTTAAATGTGTTATAGAAATTTATCGATATTTCAAGAATTGCCTTCCGAATGACTTTTTTTCTTTAAAACAAAAATATTTTAAATTTTTTTAAAAATATTATTTGATTACTCCCAGTTTGTCAAGTCTTGTGAATCTAGCTTTTACGATATGAATTGTTAGTTATAAATAGCCTTAATTTTACTAGTAATTAACTCATTTATGCCAACTGTTCCATTTTTGGAACACCCCTCACATAAAAGTTATTTTTATTGTATTTTTTTAACCTAAAATATAGAAATTTCATGCAAAAATTCCAATTTTTTAACCTTAGGCATAAATGGGTTAAATATTAAATTGAAATAAAAAATTAGGGGGAAGCAGTAACTAACAAAGGAGTGACTACAAATTTTATTATTTCAAAATCAATTGTGTTTTATTGTCTAATGAATTAAAGCAAATAAAAGAAATATTTTCCATGATGAAGTTGATGTTGTTTAAAAGGTAAACATTGTAAATTTAGTATAGTATTCATTTTTTTTAATAACTGCCTCTGAAATTTCTGTGAAAGGAAGGAAAATTATCGGTTCATTTTTCTGATTCTGTAGTCTCTACTATTTTCTGATGTTTCTAGCTTCTAGAATTCCAGATTCTATGTTCTAGATTCTTCTAGAATTTTACTAGCTTGTCTTCTTTGAAGGGACTGACTTACATTTGCTTTTAGGTATTGTTAAATCAATCCTTTGAATCTTGGCAAAAATTATTATTAATAATAATTAAAAAGCAAAAGAGTAATTCAAAGTTAACATAATTTTAATATGTTTAATTTTATAAAAATAATAGTAATAAGTACAAAAAATATTATACAAAAAGGATATTGATATAATTAAAATGGTAAAATTTTGAATTTTAAAATATTTTCCAGCCAATAATTTCTTGTAAAGGTACTCTGGATAAAACAAAATTTTTTTTATTAATTCCTAATTAATTAAATATCTACATTCTTTACTTTGAAATCATCGTATTCATTGCCTATTCCTACATGAAATGCGTAAAAATTTGGCTGAATTCAATCCAGTTGTCTAATAGATGCGGAATATGCATATACGCTCATCACTTTTTTACATTAAGATGTGTTATGTGCGCTATAGAAGCGTAACTGTTGATTACTTTTTAAACTGTGGTAATAATAGGAAAAAGAGAGATTCATTTTTTAATAGTTTCTTACATTTCAGTCACCTCCTGCAAATAAGAACTCTGTAAAATTTCCACGATTTGTTTTTTATATCAGGCAATTTTACTTAAAAGTTTGCCTTTTTATATTAAACTAGCTGGTACTCGACGCGTTGCTGCCGCCGAAGAAATAATATTGGGCGATCAGTCAATCATTTGGCAATGTTTTATCGAAAGAGGATGAACGTTACGACAGGACATAAAATACGAACAAAGAAATATTCATTTTTTTGTATTAGATCTATGTATTCTTTTAAAATTGAAAACTGTTCTTTCAGAATGGTAATGAAAGAAACCATTTATTGAATCTCGTGACTCGTTTCATATTCGTTCAGAATTCTCGAATTTAATTTTAGAAAATGCGATTAAAATATTTTCTTTCAAGATTCATGAAACATAGAAAATATATTTATGCCATAAAATCGTTAATATAGTTCAAAAGATAATTTTTTGAAAACCAAGATAGCGCAAAATTATTTGTAATATAATAATTTTGGAAGTGACTGCGAAAAATGCAAACATTAATTTTTAAAAAACCCATGATTGGTCTCCCTAAAATTTTCTCTCATAATCTGTCATAAAGTTGTTACCTCTGAGAATGACTTACCTGACATATGCGTACTATAGCTACGAAATATAAACCTTTCACTTGCCTTTAGCATTTCTACGGAATCCATTGTCACCTCGGCTTGTTATTTGAAGTTTAATCGTTGGTAAATTGACGCGG
The DNA here is from genome assembly GCA_026543055.1 of Argiope trifasciata. NCBI lineage: Eukaryota > Metazoa > Arthropoda > Arachnida > Araneae > Araneidae > Argiope > Argiope trifasciata. The sequence goes on from JAPMOQ010039177.1 coordinate 2,090,319, forward strand.
TTGAGATCTGAATTTTTATTTTAGATGATAGTACTATCCCTCTAACCGTCCCGTAGGTGTAAGCAATAAGCTGACCAAGTTTCATCGCAATCGGATGAGCGGTTTAGGAAGGCATAAGAGACATGCAGAAAAACATTCATTTTTATTTATACAGATAACATTGGGTTTTTGTCTATTATATTTATTAGTTATCAGCATGCAGAACGAATAATTATAAGAATATAATTAATGATCTGAATATTCATTCTTTTATTTCTTCTTTAAACATTTATTCTCGTTAAATATTCCAACACATATGCAAAGCACACGTGTGGAAATAAGAATTCATTGCTGTTTTATTACTTTGCTTTACACGCTAATGCCATTATGGAAATTGCAGATTTTTTAAAAAAGAGGGTTTCTTATGACTTATTGATAAGCTGTATATAAGTCAACTAACTGACCTCCGATCCGCCACTAAGGTACACGGATAAAACCTCGCAAAACTGAATGATCGGACCGCCGCCACAGCAACGTTGGCGGGAACTGCGGTTGAGTCCTAAGAGCCATCATGGTACAAGCCTCCCCGTAGGAAGTACGTCCCATCATCGATGGGAGGGCCAGTGCCCCTACCTATTATTTTGCCCACCGGGTTGGTGAGATTCAACCACCATACCGGAACATCTCATCCTCATTTCCAGGTCCACACCAGGGGATGATAAGCTATATGTAAATTAGTTTACAGATTAGATTTCTGTTTATAAAAATTAATTACAAACAAATGAAGGTAATAAAGTCGTGTTATAAAATTTGAAAATGGTGTTTTAAATTAAAATTTCTAGAAATTAAAAAGATAAATAATTAAATTTTATTTATACGTTATTCTATTTAATCTATACTTATAATAAAGCTCAATGTGTGTGTGTGTGTGTGTGCGTGCGTGTGTGTGTGTGTTGGCGCTCTACAGGCCTGACCGTTGGACCTACAGCTACCAAATTTGGTACATGTATACCTTGGACGTCCGGAATGTGCACCTCGGAGCCCTTTTTTCGAATTTTTAATTAGAATTTGAATTAATTAAAATTTAAGTGAAATTTCGCCGTTTTTCCGCTATAACTTCCGAAAATATGATCGCATAAACTTGATTTTTACATCAATTTAAAGATAAAAAAATTAGCCTTCTAATGGTATCAGTGTTTTAATGTATAAATTAAGCTTCTATTTTTAACGAATTTTTAAAGAAATAGTTTAACGTTTTTTTTATCACGTGACTGGATAAAAATGAAAGAAATCAATGACGGAAGTTCAAAAAAAAAACTATCATCGTAAATCAAATCTAAAGAAATACAACTTTTAGCACGTGACTGGATAAAATAAAAGAAATATAAAATGTGATATTTTCTTTAAAAAATAAATGCAAAGCAAAGGTTTCTATAATCGTTTGCAATATCTATATCATTAACTCTATAAATCTTCTTTATTTACGGTAAACCTGATTAAATTTAGACAGGATATGCATTGAAATCCAGACTTATTGGGATATTTATGTAATCGTTTGCAATATCTGTATCATTAAATCAATACTTTTTCCCTTTCTCACTTTCTTTAAAAAATATTTAATGTTTTGGCAACATCAACGAAAAATACATTTTTAATATTTTGGAAGCATAACCGATAATTAAAACTGACTGATTTATAAAATTAAAGAATATTATTAGGAAAAGGTGTACTTTTAGAACTTTCCGTCCATCATCTTAAAGAAAATATTAATTTCAGGCCAATCAATGCCCGGAATTACTTCAAGGCTAATGAATATGTGATTTAATTGAAAATTTTAGAACGCTTTACTCATGGCGAACCAGCTGGTCGCCAAAGGCGGCTAGTATACAATAAGAAAAAAATGAGAATCAAAGATATTTCATAACTGAATGACATTTTTTGACGTCAGAACGGAATGATTCGTAGAGTTTAGAGGAAAACAGACATATTTAAAATTTAAAGACAAAATGAAAAAAATATATAGCTGATATAGCTGAGAAACAGTTGAAAATCGCGTGTCAGTTGTTAACAATCGACAAAACTGATTTAAAACTCGTTAAGTAATAATAAATAAAATTCCAAAAAACTTTCAGTGTTGAATTCTCAAAAACAAAATTTAGAATATCATTTCTTCCATCCGAATCAGTTCAAACTAATGCCAACAGTTTCATAAAATTGAAGTGAATATTAAATTAATGAAACTGATTTTTTTTCATCCATTAACTTCATTCTTTGGTTGCATTTTGATACTTGTTATTTTCTTCAAATAATGGTAATAACTATTGAATTATAGGATAATTTTCAGATGACAATTTTGTATATACAGTAACAAAGAGGAAATTTTATCGATTTTTTTTTTTATCTCTTGAGTTAAAATTTATATAAACGATATTTTCGAACAGAAAGGGTGGCCAATTTTTCGGAATAGAGCTATTTTGTTTCAAACGAAGCATGCATGTTATTTTATTAACGCGGGTTTTACGCCTGTATAAAAAGCATGCGTCCTACATATGCCGCTCAAAATAAGTATGATTTTAGGTATTCGACTGCGCTAAAAACACGGGTTATCGATCGCATTGGAGATTTTTTTAAACTCTTATTATTTCTTGCAGTTCAGACTTTTCTCTTCACGAAACAGTTCATCTTTTCTAGGAAAAGTAAGGCCTGACCTACTATCCAAAGTCGCATATTTTTCAGCTAAAATTTGTCCTTAGCTTTCATTTTATCAAAACCTTAATTTTCATGCAAATTCTCCACCGTTAACATTATACCCCCAAAAACAATGGAGATATTTACATAAAAATTTCAGCGTATGTTTTGAGCAATATGCGCAATGAAATGAACCAAAAGTTTTACTATTGGTGAAATACTTTTTCATTTATAGGATTTTTTTTAGAAAAATTAAGTTGTAAATTTATGGAAAAAAGGCATACATCTGAATATTTTTAACTATAACTTCTTTGCATCTCAAAGTTTTTCTTAGCTGTTGGTTCATTTCATTTATCACTGCTATAACTTGCTTAGAAAGAAAAATAGGATTGCTACATTACAATTTTGTGAATCGTTTTGGTTAAATTCCATTTCTTAAAATATATTACATTTTCAAATAGTTTTGTTGTATTTATAGTGCTTATTATTAACAATGTATCAAAAAATCATAAATAGTTTCTAAAAACTAAAATTTTTCAAAAATTTTCCTTCGAACGTAGACGGATACCTTAAATGGGAACTTAGTTTTATATACACATAAATTGTGATACGGAGAAATGACTTTCTTGAAGAATGTGATATGACTTTAAGATAACGGTTTATTTATTTATTTTTTTTCGATCGCAAGCAATTTTGACAAATTACTTAAAATACAAAAGGAATTCGTAATTGGAATTTAAAGGCATTTTGAAATACTTTTTCTTTTATTTATATATATTATTTTGGGGGGAATTTTTTTTTCATATAAATTTTTTATTATTAATCTTATAATTATTTGTAAATTAATAACTTCTAAATTCGTTATGAATAGAAAAATTTAGTTTGTTACTCTATAAAAGTGAAAAGATAAATTTAAAAAGCTGATGAAAAAGAAAAATAAGTTTGAAATTTTTTATAATAAAGCTATTTTTTATTATTATTTTATGATGCTAGTATAATGTATTCACTCTATTGAGATTAATTAATAACTATAAAGCATGAAATAAGCTGTAATTATTAATGAGACTAAAATTTTTTACGAAGTATAGTATTCAATGAAGAATTGATTAGATTCGACAAAACTCATTTATCATCTTGCATATTAAACATTGTTAACTCAATCAGAAGTCTTTTGAAATATAAATTCGTTTAATGAATTTCTTTAAATGAATTCGTTCAATTCATTTAATGTAATATATTTTATGACTTGGAAAATTGTTTCGATACAGTAGTTTTTCTTTTTTAAAAAATTTATTTCCTGTTAAATTAAATTTTTTAAAACCGAGTATTAAGATTCCCAATTTTTAGATATAAGTTTAGACAGTAAAATGTAAACTAAAATGTAGGCAATATTTAAATTAAATTTTCGGAATCTTTTCTACATTTTTGATACGGAAATTTTTAAATATTTTTTTTTTGCTGTTGGAGTCTTCGTTAATCATGAGCAAGAATAATATTAAAGAAAAATCAGAACTAAAAATACTGGTGGAAAATTTCGCTTTCTTTCAATGAACTAACTTTAAAAGCATGTTAATTGAATTCAACAAATACTTATTTTGAAGCTATTGTTTATTTCGTAAAGATGCCTTAAAGGTTTAAGAAAAAATTCATTCTTTAAGGCATCCAACTACGTTAAAAACACTGGTTATGGACCACATTGCCCAATTTTTTTTTTATTATTGTTATTTCTTGTAGTTCAGATTTTCCTCTTTCGAAAACAGTTCACCTTTTCTAGAGAAAGGAAGGCCTGACTTATCATCTAGGGGAATTTTAATCAAAACATATTTTTCAGTTAAATTATTTGTATTTAACTTGAATTTTTTCCGAATTTTAATTTTCATAAAAATTCTCCTCCGTTAACAGGATATTCCAAAAACTAATTGAGGCATTCACTTAAAAATTTCAGTGTATGTTTTAAATGATATGGGCAAGGAAACGAACCAAAAGCTGCATTGTTGATGAAATACTTTTTCATTTATAGGTGTTTTCGGAAAAATTAAGTTGTGAATTTATGAAAAAAAATACATTTATATGCATATATTTAACCATAACTTCTTTATATCTCAAAGTTTTTCTTAGATTTTGGTTCCTTTCATTTATTATCATATCCTATAACTTGTGTAGAAAGAAAAATAGGATTGTTGTATTGCAATTTTGTGAACAGTGTTAACCGTTTTGGTTCTATTCTCATTTTCTATTTCTCAAAATATATTACATTTTCGAATATTTTTTTGTGTTTATAGCATTTTGTATTATGACTGGCCATACATCTAACAAATATAGTTTTAAATACTTTTTAAAAAATTCAATTAAAAAAAATTTCCTTCGAACGTAGTCGAATACCTTAACTCTTTTTTTATTTTTTATCTTTTCACATTTTTTATACGTCCATGCATACTGCAGAGACTGACATCAAACTTCAAGTGTTACATGTCGCACACAGCGTGTCTGTTTTATTTTGTCGGGGAGAAAAGTTAAATATTGGATGCTAAAAGACGTTTTGCTTTTGTCATGTGATTCGAATCTCAAGCGGAATGACTCCTTTTAGAAATTTTTAGGGCCGATTTTTAATAAAAACACATTTTGTTTTAAAAAGGGTTTTTGTAAGACAGCAAGATAATGGTTCAATCCGTATAACTGTTTTTATCACATTTACTGATTGTTAAAATGCTCTGACATTAACCGCTTTTATAGAATGTTTAGAGATCTCGAGTTACATTGGGAAAATGTATATTCGCATTATATCAATGATTTATGTCATTGATGTAAGTAATAATATACGAATCTATTTATTACATCAATGATAAAAATTATCGATGTAATAATTGTCTTCATTGATGTAATTAATATTACATTTACTGATTGTTAAAATGCTCTGAAATTTTCCGCTTTTATAGAATGTTTAGTGATCTCGAGTTACTTAGAGAAAATGTATATTCGCAATACATCAACGATTTTTATCATTGATGTAATTAATAAAATACTAATATATTTATTACATCAATGATAAAAATTAGTGATGAAATAATTGTTACCATTGATGTAATTAATATATAATCACGTACTTTTTTACGAGGAAAACCAAACACTTTTAATCTATTGGGTTAATATTTCATTTCAAAATTGAATTAACGTCCATTGTGAAATCATCGTGTTACTTGAAGGAGTTGTCATGCACAAAAAATGTATTTAAGTAAATACAGAATTACTAGAAATATTTATCATTAGCATTACAAAGATTGAATAACATAATCTGAATTATTTTGTCTTATTTCTCCATAAATTATTTCAGATACAGGAAATAAAATTTTTTAACTTCATTGTTGACATATAGATTTATATAAAACCTTTAAGGAGCATTTTAATTCAATCAACAAAGATTTCGCAAATCACTGCAGATTTATACATCAATATTTGCGACCATGATTTTTTTAAAACAAAATTTGGCCTGTTTTGCTGTTTGAATAAACAACATGCATATAACAAGTTAGTAAAATCAACATTATGCTGAATTGTTTAATATTTTCTTTTTTGAGGCTTTGTCTCTTGCTCATTAAATCTGTCAGGCCATCTCACTGCTGTGGTGAGGAGAGGGGGGGGGGTTATCCTCGTCATCTGACCGCTGCTCAAAATGACGAGGTCCGTCCCAAAATAGCCCTAGTGCTTTACAACGGGACGTTACTATAACTAAGCTAAACAAATAAACTAAGCTACTATCCTCGCCTGATATTAAGGCCATCTATCTAATGAGGTGACCCTTTCTTTGCTGTCTTTTAACACTTTTTTTTTCGCCGTTATTATTTTATATTTTATTTTTACCAAATATTAATATAACGCGCGTTGTAGCTCTAAATTTGAATATAATGAAGATGTTAAAGAATAATGTTTTTAAAATGCTAACTTCCTATTATACCAAAATTGAGGAATTTGAAAGATATGCTATGAGTAGATAGAGCGCGGCGAGTTTCCCCCAAAATACTACAATAGCAGAGAAACACATTTGTTGAGAGTTTCAGCTAGTGATCTCGAAGAAATAAAGATATGTGGTTCCCTATTGTACGTTCTAGCACCTTAAGCCGTATTAATAGTTTGTTCTGATATTGATAAACAAATACAACGTATTGAAGTCAACGCCATTTTCCATATACTTCTCTATGTACTGTAATGACCGAAACGGTATTATGGAGAAACCAAAATTCAGCCAGCTCTGCAAACTGAGTCACATTTCTTTTCAAAGTTTATTAAACTGGATTCATCTGATATCAGGTAATTTTTCGATATATCAGTCAATTAAAAATCAATGTATAATATTCTGATGATGCTTAAGTGTCTGCCGAAAGGGGCGTTATACCGGTGGAAAGCTCATCATTACAATTAAAAAAAAAACAGAATTTAAATTGCTATCAAAAGACTCGCTATTCAAACATAACTTTCCCGGGCACATGTACAAGATGCAAAAGAAGCTAAAGGCAGTACCAAAAAACAAACAAAGGTTAAAATAAAATAAAAGCATAGAGAAAAAGATAATTAAAGCATTAAAGATAAACTAAAGCGTAGAGGGAAAAACAAATAAAAGAATAAAAAAAATTAATAAATGGAAAACTAAAATATAAATATAAATGAATGAATGAATAAATAAAATATAAATAAATGAATGAATAAAAATTTAAATAAATAAATAAATAAATAAATAAAATAGAAATAAATATAAATAGATAAAATATAAATTAATATAAATAAACATGAAAAATAAAGAATATACATTGGAATGTACAATATCGAAAATTTCGGGATTTTCAGAATCAAAGCAAATTTATTCAAATATTTTCAACTTGATTTATAATTCCTTTTTCAGTGATTTATTACTTTTATTAATTTGAAATGCTGATCATGTTTTCGTGAGTAAGAATAAATCATCCGACTGGCCCGAAGGCAGCACACGGGAAAATAAGTCTGAATACCCAGACTATCGCAACAGCAGCATTGACGGGAACTGTGGTTAAGTCCTAAGGGCCCTTACCGGCCACGGTACAACCCTCTCCGTAGGAAGAACGTCCCGTCATCGATGGGAGGAGCTAGACATTCCACCACCGGGCCGGTGAGATCCAACCACCATGCCGGAGGCATCTCACCCTCAATTACGAGGGGAATTTGGGAGTAAGGATAAAACAAAAATCTTACTGTTTTACAAAAACCGTACTTAATCATCGGTAACAGTATGAGAATCACTCATACTAAGTAATTCTATTTGTTTAAGGAGAAAGATACCTAAATTTTTAAACTTATTTCTAGTAAATGTAAACAATGGAAGAAAGAAATCCTAGCACTGCAGTTTATTGTGTCGCGACTCCATTAAATTTCTGGTTTAATGAGGGTTTTACGATAGTTAATTAATTAGGTTTTCATTAGTAAAAGTATGAAAATCGTTCATACCAAGTAATGCTATTTGTTTGTAAGAAGTAGAAGCTAACAAAATTTCCTGACTTTTAAAATAAAGTATTGAATTGTGATACTTTTTTGATTGATTTATTGGAAGATTTTATAAACATTTAATTGGTATAACGTAATACAAATATATAACTCCTTAAAAGTTTACACCATATAATTTTTTTAATTATTATTTATTTATTAACATTTTATTTATTTGTTCATAATTTATTCATTTATTTTATTTTGCCATTTATTTATTTTCTTATTCTTCAATTTGTCTTTCTCTCTATGCTTTAATTTTTTTTCTTTCTTACTTTTATTTTTCTGTCTCCAAAGTTAAACTGCCTATTTTTTGACACATTTTATTATTAACTAATTATATTTCAATGATACTTTTACTGTGGAACGTTATGTAAGCTCTTCCGCTTGAACCATTTAAATCTCTTTCACTTTTTCTACTTACTGCAACTTCTTTATTTTATTTCAATGCTATTGTTATTTTAGCACCGCCTTTTAGCACCTTTTGCATCTTGTCCATATGCATAGGAAAGTTAGGTTTGAATAGCGAGTCTTTTGATAACTATTTCAATTCTATTTCTTTTAATAGTAATTATACGCTTTTCACCGGTGTTACGCCACTTTCGGCACACCTAATCATTATCAGAATACATCATATATTCGTCTTATCATGATGAATGTCATTTTAAAAAAGATCTGTTTTTGTTATTTTCAATGGCACTTGTCACTGATAAGCCTGCTGATCACTGTCAGCGATTTTAAGCCTAAATGAGCGTCCCTTGTTTTTCAGTAGCGTCAACAAGGGTCAAGAGTACGATTTAGTTACTTTATGGTTCATATTCGCGGGCCTATTTACACTACTCACAGACAGAACAACAACCACGCCGGACTCGAGCCCGGGAAGCTCAGGACGCTGGCCCTTACTGTGTAGGAAACAGAAAGCATAACAGCAAACAGTTATAAAAAAACAGCATAAGCATATTATTGATAATTAACATAAAAGTGAGAAATATTAGAATACATATTTATTTGAGTATATTTAAAGAAAATTTACAAATCAATAGAATAAAAAAATTATAACTGATTCATTAAACCCTGTTTTGTTATTGTCTAAGAGATATGGGGAATTAATCCATTTTAAAACCAATCAAATGATGCCAACACAATTTAATCTACTACTCCATTCATTATTTCCGTTTCACATTATCATGAGAATAAACTTTTATTTACACGAATTAACCAACTTTTATATCCATAAAACGTTTAATGGTTTTATTTGATTCAAATTCGAAATTTCTCATTCACATACGTGATATTTTGCTTTGGTCTCTATATTCTGATCAAACAAATAAAGGAACTATGGTTTAGTGCTCTAAGTTTATGTTTCTTAATTAACTTCTTATTTATTCTTAATGCTTCTTATTTAACTTCTGAATGTGCCTGGACGCAAACAGCGTGGTAAAAGAAAAGATCTTCTGAAGGAAATTTTCGCCTTGATTTGTTTACAAGCTAAACAAATCAAGAATCCATTTGAGCACAAATTTTTGCTAAAAAGGATCTAAACCATGGGATTGGATTCTTATTTGAGATCGAATTATTAATTTTTTTGCTCTTTAGCTGCAATAATGGAACACTTCTTATTTAACTTCTGAATGTGCCTTTGACGCAAACAGCATGGTTAAAAAAAAGATCTTCTGGATGAAACTTTCGCCTTGATTTGTTTAGAACTGTCCAAAATACTTTCCCAATTTACGACTTGACAGCCGAGGCGTCCGCCTCGACATGGCCGGAGTCACACGACACACAGATGACATCGCAACAAGCGGATCGGTGCCTATCTGCGCGATCTCCGGCTCACGACAAATAGCAGAGAAAGGGAGGCGATAAAGATCTGGATCCCGGGTGAGATATGAAGACGAGTTTCACTTCGCTTTCTTTCTCGGCAAATAAACCCTGGAATCGCAGGGGAATAAATTCGTTTACAGACGTCTGGTAAATGAATGAAATAGATCCAGATGGTATCGTTGCTCCTGCATTCCAACTTGCTGTGCTTGAGATGTGTTTCATTCTACGACTAGCTGGTACACGGCGCGTTGCTGCCGAAGAAAAAAAAATATTAAGTGCAATCAATCAATCATTTGGCAATGTTCAATCGAAGCAGGATGAACGGTACGACAGTATATAAAATGCGAACGAACAAGTATTCATGTGTGTATTCTTCTAGAATTGCAAAACTGGGTGTTCTTTCAAAAGGGTAATGAAAGAAACTATTCAATCTATTTCATTATTCTTTTCATATTCGTCCAGAATTCTCAAGTTTAATGTTAAAAAATGTGATTAAAATGAACGGTATGATAGTACATAAAATACGAACAATTAGAATTATTAAGGGTTTTGAGAAGCTAAAAACTTTACAATTGCATTTAAATCGTTTTATACTCTAATTGATGAGAATTGCATTAGTAATGATTTATTTCAATCAAATAGAATGAATATATATAACAGCAAAACAAATTACTTAATTTCTATAAATAAATTCTGACATAATAAGTTGTTAAAACTATACTATATAAAACACTAGCTGGTACCCGGCGCGTTGCTGCCGCCGAAAAAATAATATTAAGTGCAATCAATTAATCGATAATTTGGCTGTGGTTTATCGAAATAGGATGAACGGTACGACAGTGCATAAAATATGAACAAACAAATATTCATTTTTATATATTAGATTTGTGTATTCTTTTGGAATTGCAAAACTTGGTGTTCCTTCAGAATGATCATGAAAGAAAGTGTTTATTCTCGTGATTCGTTTAAGATTCGTCCAGAATTCTCAATTCAATTCAATGTGATTAATATTTTCTTCTTAAAATTGATTCAACATAGAAAATATATTTATGCCATAAAATTGTTAATGTAGTGGAAAAGATAATTTTTGAAAATTGAGATGGGGCAAAATTATTTCTACTTCAATATTTTTGGTACTTTCCGCGAAAAACGCTAACATTTAATTAAAATATAAAACCCCCAAGATTAGTCTCTCCAAAACTTTCTCGCATAATTTGTAATAAAGTTATTACCTCTGAGAATGACTTGTACAACATCTGCGTAATATACTTACAAAATATCAACCTTTTGACTTGGATTTAGTCTTTCTATAGAATCTATTGTCTCCTTGGCGAGTTTGGTGATTAATACTTAGTAAATAGATGCGGTTGAGATTCGAAGCTTTTTTTTAAATTTTAGATTGTTGTTCTATCCTTATAACTATCCCTTAGATGTAAATAAAAAGCTAACTAAATTTTATAGCAATCGGATGAACTGTTTTCGAAGGCATAAGAAACTTACAGACAAACATTCATTTTTAGTTATATAGATGCCTTTTACGTTCTTATTAGATAAAATAAAATTAATCTTTAATAAAATTAAATTAGTGTAAAATTAAATTTTGTATTAAATTTATTTTGTACTAAATTTTTAAATTAGTGTTAGTATAAAATTAAATTTTGTATTAAATTTATTTTGTACTAAATTTTGAAATTAGTATAAAATTAAATTTTGAAAATATATCAAATTAAATTTTGAAATGGTATAAAATTAAGTTTTGAAAAGGTATCAAATTAAATTTTGAAATAGTATAAAATTGATCTTTGAAATGGTATCAAATTAATTTTTGAAATGGTATAAAATTAAGTTTTGAATAGGTACCAAATTAAATTCTGAAAAGCTATCAAATTAAATTTAGGAATGGTATTTACTGACTTGAATATATGCTATAAACATGGTTACATTATCGTAACTTCATTTCCTACATATAAAGTAAATTTGCTTAAATTAGATTTTTTACATACTTGTTTATAAACTTCATATGCAATAAGTAGCAATTTTTGTTTATTTTTCATGGGCAGCCTATGAATTCCTTTTTATCTGAAGTAATAAAATAATTAACAAGGTTACTTTTTCGTTAATTTTATAAAAAAAATGATACAGATACTTAATAAAAAAAAAGAAAAACGTAATTTAGAGATAAAAGATTGGAAAATAAAATAAAGCATATTATATTACAGCAAATAATAGTCCGATTTTTTTTGTTTATATTTTCATTTAATCAGAGAAAAAATTTAAAATCATGAAAAAAAATTATTTGTACCTTTTATTTTTGTTTCATGAAATGCAATTACTTTTCTCCGAAAACCTGCTTTGCTCAATCTTTTTATCAACAGACTATCATTATGCGAGACGTCAGAAAATCAAAAAGGTGACTTGATGTATTAAGAAAATATATGTAGATTTGTATACTCTTACCATTGTTTATTTAACCTCTCTAGTTTATATAACCTTAGCATGCAAATCATTTAACATCACGATTCTTTAGGTATATAAACATACAGAATCGTGCCTCACTTTTTAAGAATATTTTCTATTAGACATCAAAATTCAAAGACGAAATGTTATACACATTGTTGTAAACGGTAATAGTAAATAATAATAGTTTTTAGTAATTAAAGTACATGTATTTACAATCGAAAACACTGAACGTAATAAAATTACCATTACTGCATTTTAATAACGCATTTTTTTACAACACATTGGAATGAAATGAAAAAAAAAAGTCTATCTATAAGTTTGCTTTAACTAGAAAAGAAAACTGTAGTTTCAGTTTTACAGATCAGTATTCCAAGAAATGCAATCGTTATTGTAACTTTTATGCAATCGTTAAAATTTAATTTTTTTTCTTCCTCGAACTAACAATTATATGTATTTCTTATTGCTTCATTTTTTTGCTTAATACTGCTTCTGACATAGTTAAACGTTCCTTGGTTAACAACGATAAATTATAGATATTTAAAAAATTTTAAAGTGCAGTGGCCTCTGTTGCTATTTCGTACTTTAACCTTTCAGCGGGCGCGACAATCACACCAACATGAAAGGTCGCGCGTATTTCTCACATACGCAATAGTAAAATGTAAATTTTCAAAAGCGTAACTATTAAAGTTATATTGTAAATAGCTTAGGATTAATAACTACTATTACTTTAAACATTTTTTTTTTTTTTTACTTAAGGTATCCGACTACGTTAAAAATACTGGTTTTCTACAACATTGATGAAATTTTTCTTATTGTTATTTCTTACAGATCAGACTTTTCTCTTTCCAAATCAGTTCATCTTTTCTAGGAAAAAGAAGGCCTGACCTAATATCCAGGGTCGCATATTTTTCTGCTGAAATTTGTCTTTCACTTCCATTTTCTCAACTTTCATTTTCATAAAAATTCGCCACCGTTAACACGATATGTCAAAAACTAATAGAGGTATTTATATAGAAATTTCAGCGTGTGTTTTAAATAACATCGGCAATGAAATGAACCAAACGTTTTATTGTTTAGAGTGTTAACCGTTTTGATTAGATTTCAGTAAAATTTATTACAAATTTTCCTATTTCCCAAAATATATGGTATTTTCAAATAAGTTTGTTGTATTTATTGTATTTTGTGTCATAATTAACAAAACATCTAAAAACAGTAGTTTTAAATGGTTTTTTAAAAATTCAATCTTAAAATTTTTTCTTCGGACGTAGTCGAATACCAAAAAGAGAAGCAGAAACAATATAAACATAGATTGCAATAACAATATAAAATGACCGCAGGTTAACTGAACTGATTAAAAAATAATATAAATGAAATTGCCGATATTTCGACAGAACAATTTGCATATACAATATAGAAGAGCAAAAAATAATACAGAATTTATGTATGAAAAGGAAAAAAAGTAATTTAAAGTTATATATAAAAAGAAAAAAAAATAGTTTCATTGTTATTTCATTGTAGCGTTGCAATTTGAGCAAATGTGTTTAGTGCGCTTCAAACATAGAATTTTTCTGTCAAATCTCACAACTCTACCTCGTGATTCTAGTCAGCTTTTCTTTTTGGCAGATTTGCATCTTTTTTCCCCTGACGTCGCATCTTCCACTTCTTCAGTACTTCGACTTTTCTCTTTAGCGCCTTAAATTTCAGCTCACTTTGTAGAAACGTGGGTGCTCTTTTCTCAATATTTTCTTTCGTAAGTGCATTTGCCAGCTGTCGCCAGTCTAAAGGAATACGGATTGATTCGTAAAACCATACAAAATCAGATAAGACAAAAACTAACCTGAACGGTGGAGCGTATCTCTAAAATACAAATATCTGATCGACAGAGACCTATGAATGCCACAAACTTTCTACAACAACTGAAAGTAGGTCAAAGGGAGGGGGAAAATAGCCTAGGTTAGGTGTTCCCAGCACCACCAGAACTAAAGGTATAAAACGAAATTCATCTCTAGTGCATCGCTCACATACGCGCACCCGCTAGAAGCGCACTATAAGCTGTTCTAAAAACATCAATTTTCTCTTCTCTCCATTTTGGCCTAAGCAAAGTACATTAATATTTTTAAATGTATATCCAAATGTATGAAGCATTAAAAACAACAGCAACTAGGGAATGCAAAATGCACGCTAAAAGTAATCTGAAATTCGAAAAGAGAAAACTTGTTACGATGGTATGAAACAGATTCTCAAATCAGTGAATACTCAGTAGAAAGATTTTTACAAATTATTGTTATGATATTCGACAGAATAATGGCGAAGAGAAATTGCGCATTAAACTTATCTTTACTTCTTGCGACATAAAATTTCTTGTATGTTAGATATTAAAATTATTTTATTAAATATGCAAGATTATACATTGCATTGCTAATTTTTTTTTATCACTACACTTTTCTTTCTTTTTGAAAGAACATTAAACCAGCAATTTATAAATTTTCTTCTTAATATACATAATATTAATAAGAGACTGTGATGCCATCATTTTTATAGAAATTATAGAATAACCCGATTTCTCACTGGTCATGGCAACTTTAAAAGCTACCTATATAAAATTTAACTTGTCTCCGTCATCTACCTGTGATTGTAACATTGGTGGCGAGGAAAATGTTGAACATGTTCTCCTTCTGAGTTCCAAATTTGCCGGGGCAAGACAGAACCCAAGACTGGCTCTCCAAACCATTCATATAAAGTGGCCTCCAAATTTTCATCCACTTGTTTCCACTAGAAGTGCTCTTGAAGATTTTTGCGAATTTATTATTGGCATCTGTTCAATTTTCTTATTCTTAATTCATATTTTCTTATTTTATTTTAATATATATTAATCCTCCATAATTGTTAAATTTTCTCATTTTCTTTTGTTATGTGCTGAATACTTACTTCTGTAAGTCCCGTGTGATACTTTGTGTGCACGGGGATTTTATAAATGATTCAATTTAAAAAATATACATAATTCATTTAATAAAATTCTTTCTAAAATGGGATCAGGGTAATTTTAAAATTCTAAAGACATCTCAAGAATTGAAAAATCAAATTTTAAAGACATCCCAAGAATTAAGTGCGAAATTTATTGAGATTGCCGTTTGATTTTGAGTTTTTCAATAATTATAAATGCGTTTTAACAAAAGACAATGGTTATTACCAGAAAGGAATGTGCTTGGAATAGTTTTAAGCGCGATTATTGCTATGTACAATTTGCGTGCGTTTTTATAGAAAGTAATCATTTTTATAGTCCAATAATCAGCCGTGTTTCGTTTTACAAACATTACCAGGTGGACACGATTCTAAGGAGATTTGGGGAGACAGCATAAAACAATGGAAAGAGTCGAATAAACGTATCTTTTATTTATATTTTCTCAAACACATTTTAAATACATTTACAGATGTTAATTACTAGATGAAATAATTTATCGATTATTTTTTGCTTATGTATAACTTATTTTATTGCATGCATAGTATACATTGCAAAAAACTCGAGCGTGAAATTTTCATGCATCTAAGCATTCCTGATCCTGAAGATCCTCTTAGTCTGCTTGCCGGTTTTTTGAGCATTATTATTCAAAGACATTTTGAGGTAAAAAAATGAAATTTGGTACGTGGTTTTTCTCACTAAATTTGTAGATTTCTGTCAGATTTAAAATAAAATCCCTCCGAAAGAATTCTGTCAGATTTAGAATAAAATCCCTTCGAAAGAGTTATGTCAATTCGACTGTTCAAGATTTCAAATTAACACGAGAACTACAAAACGAAAAGAACTAGATGAATTAAATTTGATATTCAGATTGAACAGCCAAAGTGTAAATACCTACCTAATTTGAATGAAATTCAAATTTGGTAAATACCAAATTTAAATCGTCAAGAAGTTCACCGTTTGTCTATCTGTACTTTTAAAAACATTTTATGAGCTTAAACTCGATGACTCTAAAACAAATAAATCAAAAATGAGAATGGAAATAATATTTATTTTATGATTTTGTGACTAAAATTGTGTTCATTGTCCATTTTCCGTTTTTCAATCGGTTGAAAAAAATAAGGGCACCTAAAATATAAATTCGATGTTTTAGTTATTGAGGATTACACATCCCAACGATTAATCATTGAAAATAGAGCCGAAACTCATACGCTAATTGTAATATACGTCTTGACAATTATTGTTAACCATTGCTTGTATTTAGTCAGTAATATAATTTAGTTAATAAAGCCATTATCATTAACTAAACACAAGCCAATGGTTGACACAAACTCAAGTTTCACATGTATTCTAATAAATTTCTCATTTATTGGAATATATGAGAAAGTTTCGATGAGACTACTTTCGCTGGTTTTTATTTTAGGATTTACCAATTAAATTCTAGTAAAAGTAGTCCTTCTGAGGAAACTAATAATAAAAAATTTAATTTTCGTGTGAAATACAATTTTTTCTTACTTCTGTCATTTTTTTTAACGTAAAAGGCAGAAATTTATATATATGAGGTTTTATTCCATTTTCTTTAAGTAAATGGTTACCTTAGTTCAAAGTGTCCATGCCACTTTAAAAACCATGTTAATTATGAATAATGCATATATTTTAGTCAACAAATTTTTGAAAAATCTAGTTTTAAAGTAGCTTTTTTTCTTGAAAAATATTTTTTTCTTCGACTTTTAAATTTTACAATTATTTTAAATTTTAATAATCATAAGTTAAATATTTCTTTCAAGTCCATCAAATTATTACATCGATGATTAGTTGGGTGTATATTTATGTTTTATGCGTAAAAATAAAGTGACAAAAAATGTATCCCAAGTAAAAGTTTTGCATTCCTTTAACACAGAAAGTAAAATATCGAAAATTTTGATTATTTATTTCCAAACTTGAGACGTGTTTACCATTTGTATTATCATACATATGTATTATTATATATATTATTCGTATTATTTTATATATTATTCATATTATTATATACATTATTCGTATTATTTTATATATTATTCATATTATTATATATATTATTTGTATTATTAAAAATATTATTCCGTCTACGTTTTAATGTTTGATTGTTGACTTTCTTTAGCACATTATTATTATTGTTATTATTTGCTATGATAGCAGGTTTATGTATCGCAATTGAGACGAAGTTCATTTAGAAGAAAATATATTTTAAACGAAGTCTTGACAAAAAAAATATAATGATAAATTGCCAAAAATAGGCGTTGAATGTTTTTTCAATAGTTTCTACTGAGTCGTAGTATTAAAATGACTTTATTTCCTTATTCAAATTGAGTGTCATAAGCAATTAATTGCCTTATTCAAGTTGAGTATTATAAGAAATAATCTTTTCATAAGTAATTAATAATAGCAATATTGCGGCATAAAGAAAATTAACCACGAGCTCAGTGTCCGAATGGTCAAAGCACGCGATCCAGAGTTTGCGGGTTCGATGCTCGCAAGGGCTGTTATGCGCAAAGTATGGGTTTTTAGTTTGTTTCCTTATGTTCTCTAACATGTTAAACCTTTTTTATTATGAAAATGAGTTGTTTTGAAGAATATTCTGTTCTCGAGTAAAAGCCGATACCCACTGGTCGAGAGCAACTTCTCGACCTTGCAGAGTTGCAAATCGCTGCTTTCCTTCAATATACTTGCTTGTTGGTTGAAAGCTGAGGGTGTGTTTATTTAAATCTTCGTGACAATATCACATATTTTTTCGCATTAAAATGTTTAATTACCCTTACTGACAATATTTAAGTATCTTCTGCTATTTTGTAGCGATTTGATGCCTTTTCTCCTATTACAAGCAGTTAATATATTAATTTCACTTCTACAATATTTTTGAATATTCAGAGGAAATCTTGTTTCTATTTGGAGCTGGTCTTAAGATAGAAAATATTCAAATATTCATTTGGTAGTGTCAGTTAAGAAATTATATAATTGAATTTGTTATAGTTAAAAAAAAAAATTGAAGCTAGAGAAAAAGCTAATTCACTTTATTTTATCGAAAATATAAACTGAAGAATAGGGTTATAAAATTATAGCTAATTCTTTATCATTTCCTATTGACAATTTCTCATATTGAGCAACTATTCATTCCAGTATTTTTAAAATAGTATTTATAATTCAATATTAATTGTATACAAATCAAACTGTATATAATTCTGTAATATTTGTATATTGAACTGCGTATAGCTCAACAGTTTTTAAAATTATTGGAGTAATGAGCTAAAATGTTAAAAAATTCTATTATAGGACCACTTTTAATGTTGGAATTATACAATTGAGTATAATTGTTGGAATTAACAATTATACTATTGTCGTAATATTAAAAAAACATTCTTTTGTGCAATGATATTAATAAACGTTGAACAAATAACTATACTATTATGTTAAAAGTATATTTTCTATATTTTGTCTCTCACTTTGTTTCGAATTATGATTGTTTTTTTTCAATTCAACATTTTTTTTTTTGCTAATATTTTTTCAAATATAATCCCATTTTTTAAATATAATTCCATCTAAATAAATAAATGCTAACATTTACTATTCCTCTAGCTAAATACTTTAGTATCTTCATTCGTATCTCGTATTTCATTCTTTTCTTAATGAATGTAAACGTTCTGTTTAAATTGTTATAGTGCAACTGTAAAAAAATTATTATTGAATATTTTATTACATTCATTTCCTTAAAAATAATCACCCAGAAGATTTAAAGAGAAAACATAATGAAATGAAACACCGCAATTTTATTTTAAAAAGCTGTTCAAAAAATTCTAAAATAAAAAGAAAGGAACCAAATATAATAGTTTTTCATTTTTAGAAATGAATTGATATTAAAATCGTGCTATTTGGTTATTAAATTGGGATAATGACTAAGTAGTTCTTAATGACCTAATTACCATTAAAATGACCTAAAAAGGATCTAAATTACACAGAATCTATTTCATCATTGTAGTGAAGAAGAATACGAAATTTATGGAGAAAAAATAAAAATATACAAAAAATTTTAATTAAAACTTTTGAAAAATTTAAATGAGGGATTACATAGCTCATATGTGATGTGTTGCAAACACATTAAAGGGAAATTTCCGGTTTAATTTTCCCCTCCCCATAGAACCAGATTTTGTGCATCGGTACAAAGAAGATATATTCACAAAATACCTTAAAACAAAATTTTATAAGTGGTGGTTCTTATGCCACTTGGTCAAACCAAGCCCGAATGAGCGGAGCTTTTTCGAATGAAGGCAGTGGTGTGCACCTTTCGTTGTGAACGAGCACCGTTCAGGTCAAAGGACGACTTTAGCTCGAACACACACGGCACAACCCTTTTTAGGGGCTGTCGAACTCATTCATCCATAAGAAAGTCAGAATTTAGAACTTGGAGGACCTATTGAACGTGCCCCAACTGCCTGTAGCTAACACGGCGGTCTTTGGCTGACGCGAGGACAGAACTCGCTACATTTCGGTTACGAGACAGACGCTCTACCAACTAGGCAGACGCGACCCCCATTTTAAAAGTTGCTTTTCGAAAATATCGAGTACTAGAAATAGAGTACATATTTCTAGCCCTTAACTCATTAACAAAAAGAAAACACCTATAGAATTCTGAATTGCGTATTGTGTTATTTCTTGAGCGTTATCTTCAAAGGACAATAAAATGTTAATTATGCCAAGAAAATTAATATGGAATAGGTCAGCTACATCGGATTATCTTAGAAGAAATTAAAGTTTTATCTGCATGAATAAAAATGAATGTCTGTCTGTGTGTCTCTTATGCCTTCCCTTCCGATGGCGCCGAAACAGGGTCAGCTTATTGCTTACTGCTACGGAATGGTTATGGGGATAGTCCAATTACAAATTAAAAAAAAATTGAATCTTAACAGCATTTATCTACCAAGGATTCATCTTCAAATAACTTGCAGAGGAGACAATAGATTCTGTAGAAAGGCTAAACCTAATTTAAAGGTTAATATTTTGTAGCTATAGTATGTAAATGTCATGCAAGTCATTCTCAGAAGTAACAACTTTATGACAGATTAGGCGAGAAAGTGTTCGGGAGACAAACCCTGGGGATTTTAAAATTTTATTTAATTTTACCGTTTTTCACTATAACTTCCAAAAGTATTATAGTACAAATAAATTTGCTTCATCTTAATTTTTAAAAATGATCTTTTCAACTTTATTAACGATTTTAAGGTATAAATATATTTTCAGTGTTGAATAGATTTTAAAAAGAAAATATCAATTACATTTTCTAAAATTAAACTTGAGAATTCCATACGAATATGAAACGAATTACGAAATACAAGAAACAATTTCTTTCATTACCATTCTGAAAGAACACCGAGTTTTACAATTCTAAAAGAATACACAGATTTGATATATAAAATTGAATATTTGTTTGTTCGTATTTTATGTCCGCTTACTTCCAGATTCCATCGCAGCTGATCACGCCACTTACCGACAGTCAGGTTTTTAAACATTTCGTCAGTAACGGAGATCAAGCCCCAAACTTGATGGGCGCTCCGTAAACCATGTCGTTACCTGTTCGTATTTTATGTCCTGTCGAACCATTCATCCTATTTCGATAAAACATTGCCAAATGATCGATTAATTCATTGCATTTAATATTGTTTTTTCGGCGGCAGCAACGCGCCGGGTGCCAACTAGTGTTTTATATAGTATAGTTTTAACAATTTGTTATGTAAGAATTTGTTGTTGTCGTGTCCGTGTTTTGCACGGAAAAGGGGGTGCAGTAGCTTCTGAGGGTAAAGACCCCTGAGCACCCAGAGGGCAGAAGTCTGACTTCTAGCTCACACACACGACACAACCCTTTTTAGGGGGTGGTCGAATTCATTCATACACTCATTCATCCATCAGCAAGTCGGAATTTAGATCCAAATCAGAGACCGACTCATCCCTGATTCAGTACCCCCAGAGGTATCGTTTTGTTATGGGAACTTGGAGGACTTTGCAGTCCCGACATATTTAACGTGCCCCAACTGCCATTACCCAACACGGTGGTCTTTGGCCAAGATGAGGACAGAACCCGCGACCTTTCGGTTACGAGACTGACGCTCTACCAACCAGGCTACTATGTAAGAATTTATTTATAGAAATTAAGTAATTTGTTTTGCTGTTATATATATCCATGTTATTTGATTGAAATAAATCATTACTAATGCAATTCTCCTCAATCAGAGTATAAAATTATTTAAATGAAACTGTAAAGTTTTTAACTCAAAACTTTTAATAATTCACTCCTAAACCTAATGATGTCATAGATGCAATTAAAATTAATTTTTGATTTAATTGATAAAGATATTAATTGATTTTGAGAAGGCATTTAATATGTAGAATCATGCTAAAGGGATTGTTAAAGTTAAATGACCGAAAAATTATTCTTTTTAACTGTTCCATCTAATTGCGCATCGTATTACATAGCACTGTAATGCAAAGCTGAGAGCAACGAATACAAGGTGTAAAATGAAATTAAAAACACGCTCTTCATTAAATTTTAATTTGAAATTTAAATACGACATTTGGAACTTCATTACAAATAAATAAATAAATATTTTCAATAATATAATGAGATGACTACTTAAGGTACCCATCAACATTAAACAGACTAGTTATCCGAACACATTGGCGAAATTTTTTTTTAATTGTTATTTCTTTTAGTTCAGACTTTCCTATTTCCAAAACAGTTTATTCTTTCAAGCAAAAGAAAGGTCTGGCTTATCATCCAGGGGAATTTTTTAAAAAAACTTATTTTTCAGCTAGAATTTGCCTTGAAGATCAAGTTTTTCAAAACTTTAATTTTCATAAAAATTTTCTACCGTTAACAGGATATCTCAAAAACTAATAGAGGTAAAAAAAATTAAGTTGTGGATTTATAGAAAAAATGATTATATGCGCATGCTTTTCACCATAACTTCTTTTCATATCAAAATTGTTCTTAGATTTTGGTTCATTTCATTCATCATTATATTCTATAGCTTGTGTACAAAGAAAAATAGGACAGCTGCATTACCATTTTGTTTAGAGTATAAACCGTTTTGGTTCAATTTTATTAGCATTTACTACATATTTTGCTATTTCTCAAAATATATTTTCAAATGTTTTTTTGTGTTTATAGTATTTTGTATTATAATTGACAATACATCTAAAAACCATAGTTTTAAATAGTTTTTAAAAAATCCAAATTTTAAAAATTTTTCATTCGAACGTAGTCAGATACCTTAAATTCTTTTCCGTCTGATTAAAAAGAATAAATTATCAGCTACATTCTTGGTGAAAAGATATTCGAAGTGCTAATCTAATCGCATGATCTTTGATATCTCATCTCTAGCCCGGATTTCAGAGCTATGACCTTAACTCAATCTATCATTCTAAAGCCACAGAAACTTTATCTCAACAATCTCTTCATTTTCAAAGTCAGGTCTCTCTCCGCTGTTCAGGAGATCTCAGCAGCAATAATAAAGACTTAACTTTACGACAAAGTTGTCGGAAATTTATGTTCTCACGAGAGAAAGCGACTTAGTTGGAAGGACCGGATCTTTATCAGAGCGGTAAATTACTTAAGTCTGAACACAAAGTTGCTGAAGTCTGCCTACCACCGGTTTCCTGCGATTCAGTCTTTTCGTGTATCATCTATGTAAATAAAAATGAATGTCTGTCTGTATGTCTCTTATACCTTCCTAAACCATTATCCGATGGCGATGAAACGTGGTCAGTTTATTGCTTACATCTACGGGATAGTTATAGGTAGAGTATAATTAGCTAGAATTTAAAAAAAATTGAATCTCAACCCCTATTTTTTACCAAGGATTCATCTCCAAATAGCTCGCCGAAGAGACAATAGATTCAGTAGAAATGCTAAATCCAAGTAAAAGGTTCTGTAGCTGTAGTATGCAAATGTCATGCAGTTTCAGTGATAGCAGTTTTATTACAGATTATGGGAGAAAGTTTTATGAAGACCAACCCTGGGATTATAAATTTTAATTAAATGTTTTTTTGCAGTAACTTCTGAAAATATTCTGGTACAAATAATTTTGCGCCATCATAGTTTTTAAAAAAAAATATCGTTTCAATTATATTAGCAATTTTATGGTGTAAATATTTTTTCTACACTTAATCAATTTTGAAAGGAAATATTTATCATCTTTTCTAACATCAAACTTGAGAATTTTGAACGAGTATGAAACGAGTCACGGGATACAATATATAGTTTCCTTCCTTACCATTCTGAAAGAACACCGAGTTTTACAATTCTTAAAGAATACAAAGATCTAATACATAAAAATGGATATTTGTTTATTTTATGTACTGCCTTACCGTTTCTCCTATTTCGATAAAACACTGCCAAATTATGGATTGATTGCACTTAATATTACTTTTTTCTGGGGCAGAAACGCGCCGGGTACCAGCTGGTATACTTTAAAAATAGATCCGATTTTAATAGAGTATCAAATAACGTCTTTTTTTTTATTTATATTTTTTTGAAAAACTGTTCATTTGAATGGCAAAGTAATAAACCAGTAAATAACTCCATTTCTTCACTTGAATAAAAAAACATCTAGATTCCAAATAATTCCAGTTGCACTCCTAGTTCTTCTTCCATAAATCTCGCTATTGCAATCGAGATATATTATTGCTTTGAATTTCAGAAAATCATTTTAACAAATTTTCATATTATTATTTGAATAAAAACACGAGGAATGCTCAATCATGATTTCTAGATATCATATAAAACAATACTACCGATAATGCCTAGCAAGTACCAATGGAAATAAAAACACGAGGAATGCTCAATCATGATTTCTAGATAAGTATCATATAAAACAATACTACCGATAATGCCAAGCAAGCACCAATAGAAATAAAACTGAATCGATTCATGAACTTTTTATTTGTTTTCGATATGGAAATGTTGCAATTTTTACCGCTATTTAAAAATAATATTTGAAAATATGAATTACATATTATATTATACTTATATTGCATAATATATTATTTATTTGCAAGTATTTAAATATAATATTTTTAAATACCTGTAGCGGCACTCACTTAATACTAGATTCACTTTTTTGTTTCAGAAAGAAATGAAAAACGCGCTTTTAAAACAAGTTTTCTCAAATCTGACTGTTGGATTAGAAACGTTCTTTATTCTATTTTAAACCCAATTTTTCATATTTTATTCCTTTTGATCCATCTATGAAATCACTTTAAACCATACAAAATATGTCAGGTTATTATTAAACGTAGTTCTTGGATTCATTTATCATTAATTTAAATTTTTATGACAAAACAAAAGAAATTTTCTTAAAAGAGTTAAGGCCGCGGTGACCTGGTGATAAGGTCTCGGCTTCGGAACCGGAAGGCTTTCAGATTCGAGACCCTATTCCACCGGAAAACCGCCATGTAAGGGGGTTTGTTGCACGTTAAATCTATCAGGCCAAACGTCCTCTCACTGCTGTAGTGTGGCGTGGAGGGGGGTGGACATCTCATGTGCCGTCCTCGTAATCTGACAGCGGTTGAAAAGGGCGAGGTCCGTCCCCAAATAGCCCTAGTGTTGCGCTACAATGGGCGTTAATATAAAGGACATCTTTTTACATTGAAGTGACAAAAGTCATGGGATAGCAATATGCAAATATACAGATGGCAGTAGTGTCGCAGAGAAAAAGTATAAATGTGCAGTTCATTTTCCAGAGCTTTCATTTGTGTTCAAGTTATTCATGTGAACAGGTTTTTCGTGATTTATGGGGGCACGACGAGAATTAACAGACTTTGAACGTGGAATGTTAGTTGGAGCTAGACGTATGGGTCATTCCATTGCGGATATGGTTAATGAATTCAACATTCCGAGATCCACAGTATCAAGAGTGTGCTGAGAGTATGAAATTTCAGGCATCACATCCCATCATGGACAGCGCAGTGGGCGACCACCTGCACTTAACGACCGAGACCGCCGACGTCTGTGTAGAATGGTCAATGTTAATAGACACGCAACACTTCGTCAAATAACTGCAGGAATCAATGTGGGACGTACGAGGGACGTGTCCGATAGGACTGTGCGGCGAAATTTGTCTTTCTCGGGCTATGACAGCAGAAGACCGACTCGAGTGCCTTTACTGACAGCACGGCATCGCCTGCAGCGACTCTCCTGGGCTCGTGAGCATATCGACTGGTCCCTAGATCAGTGGAAAACCGTGGCGTGGTCAGATGAGTCACGATTTCAGTTGTTACGAGCTGATGGTAGAGTTCGAGTGTGGCGCAGACCCCACGAAGCCATGGACCCAAACTGTCAGCAAGGCACTGTTCAAGCTGGTGGTGGCTGCATAATGGTGTGGGCTGTTTTTACATGGCATGGACTCGGTCCTCTGGTGCAACTGAATCGATCATTGACTGGAAATGGTTATGTTCAGCTGCTTGCAGATCACTTGCAGCCATTCATGGACTTCACGTACCCACACAACGATGGGATTTTTATGGATGACAATGTGCCATGTCACCGGGCCAGAACTGTTCGCGATTGGTTTGAAGAACATTCCGGACAATTCCAGCGCATGATCTGGCCACCTAGATCGCCCGATATGAATCCCATCGAGCATTTATGGGACATCATCGAAAGGTCCGTTCGTGCCCAAACTCCTGCACCATCCACACTTTCACAACTATGGACGTCTATACAGACAGCATGGCTCAATATTCCTGCAGAGGACTTCCAACGACTTGTGGACTCCATGACACGTCGAGTTGTTGCACTTCGCCGGGCAAAAGGAGGACCGACACGATATTAACAGTCATCCCATGACTTTTGTCACTTCAGTGTATATATCTTTTTATATAAATAACATTTTTAAACATATCTTTTTCTTTTGTTGAAAGCAGTTAAAAGTATCGATTTATGGCGAAGATATATTATAATAAAATTGGTCCTCCATTGAGAAAACATGAATTTATGATTATCTTTTTCTTACGATGTATTTTCGATGGGTCAAGATCTGAAGGTCTAATTTAAAACATATGATCGATACAAAATTTGGATTTAAAACATGTAACGAATTTAAAACGAGGGGGGGGGGGGGGGGGTGATGTTATATGCGATCATAGCTGATTTTGTTTAATTGAGTCTTCGAAGACTTTTAAGATAGTTATCTGATCTGAAACTTTAAAAACTGTGTTTATTAATACTAAAATGAACATTAGCACGTTCACTGCCACTACCCTCCCTGATATCATTACCATCCATCTGATTAGATGTCCCCTTCTTTGCTATCTTTAACTGTAGTAGAGGTGTCATCTAGTAATATAGACTGTTCGGTCTTAGTAAAGAACGCAATCGACGAGTTATCTCGTAGATGGCAGTCAACGGGTTAAACTAAAACCAGCTCTTGATACATCTCGTGTTATGGCTTAAAGTAGGCAACGATGGGATTCATTTTTCACGAGATGAAGTGGCAGATGTTCGTTTTAGATTATCAGATATTGACACTCCTTATGCTTAACATTTAACAACGGTTTGAATTGGAGTTTCTTCTTTTCAGAAAATCTTGCCTTTAGTGTATTATTTCAATCGAAATTATGAGTGCAATTTTCTCCAATAATATTTTATTTCTATCCAAACATACGGAAAAACAACCACAACAAATTTGCCAATTGAGATTTTTTTAAAAACAAGTTTGGATGCTCTATTTTTGGTTCCAATTTCGCAAATGAGCATTTCTTGAAAACTCTTTTTGGCCGAAAATGAAAATGTGGACTGAAGAGTTTTTAAAAACCGAATATAATAGTTAGAAGTTTAATAATGTTGTATTCGAATTAAAACTATATCAGTGTTTCTTTAGAGCACGCCAATGATGTTTAGAAGGGAATAAAATAACAGGACGAAGATTGACAAAAAGTAAATACGAAAAGACACATACATTATTATTAAATATATTTCAAAGCGTGTTATATAGCTTTGTAAAATTATCGCTAGTGAATAAATAAGATTTAATGATTTATTTTTAATTTAAATGAATTTTGATTGCTTATAATTAGCATTTTCCCTTAAAGATGGCTTAATTATATATAAATTATATAACAAGAGAATTTATTGAAAAATGTATAACATTTTCATAATATACAATGTTTGATATAAATTATTGAAAATTTTATATGAAGAATTGAACATTGTATAAAATATATAATGTTTGATGTGAATGCTAGATTCATTCCATTTACTTAATGTAACTTGTATTAAAAGAAGCTTTATCTTTGTTAAGCACGAATAATATGTACCACTCAATATCTGAAAAAGTTTTAATTGTTTATTTATACCGTTTTTTATAAACCAAACTACTTTTAAGATAATTTTGTATCTGATTAACAATAAGAAAAAAATTGCAATGCAGACGAAAAATTAAAAAAAAATTCGTGTTCCTAGAGTTTCAAATTATTTAGTTATTTTTTTTAGTTTGATTATTCATTTTTTGGCGTATTTAGAAATAGGTCTAAATTATGTCTTTACTTAAACATTATTGCATAAAGGTTCTACTTAAACATTATTGCACAATTTTTCTTTTTGTTGCACATACAAAGCGTATTTTACTTCAACTTAATTTGATTTTGAATACAGTTGATATCCAAATAGTTCTATTGCAGTAAATAAAGATTTACATAATCCAATACTGATTGGATTATATATATACGAGCTATTACCCGAAACTCTATCCGCGTGGAAATTTTGATGTATACGTACGAAAACTATCAAATGATGACAAAAAAAAAAATGAAACCTAATCGAAAAAGGATAAATTTAAAAGTATGAACATACACGAAAAATATGTAACATAAATACAGTTTAATAACAAAGACACACAACTAACTTAAAAACTATTTATTTACATTGCATATCCAAAATAAAACAAAATAGAAAATCAAGTCCGGTCTAATTCATTTTATTTACGGAGCGAGACTGAAATAGTTACAACATTGTTATACACATCATTTCTAAACTTTTAATTTCAATGAAAACACAGTTGTCAGCAATTACGGGTGAACTTTCAACGCCAGTTGGCGTAACGCACATGTCTGACTTTCCTACGCCAATTGGGGTAAGGCAATGCAGATTGGAAATTTATTTCCTTTATTCTGTTTTCTTTTCACTTAAAAGCACTTTTAACAACATTTGATATTAAAACTTTTGGTTCATTTCATTACCCCTATCATTTAAAAAGCACGCTGAAATTTCTAAGGAAATATCTCTATTAGCTTTTGAGATATTCTGTTAACGGTGAAGAATTTTTATAAAAATTATACTTCTGCGAAAATGGAAGTTAAAGGCAAATTTTAGTTGAAAAATATGTGATCTTGGATGATAGATTAGGTCTTCTTTTTTTTTTTTTCTTTTCTTAGAATCGATAAACGGTTTTGGGAATTGAAAAGTCTGAACTAAAAGAAATAATAAGATTAAAAAAAAATCGCTAATGTGATCAAAAACATTGTTTTTAATGTAGTCAAGATACCTTAAACGATGATTTTTAACCGTTTCCTTCTGGTCATAATTTGATCTAATTTGTTGCATTTCATTGTGAACCATGTCTATGCCAATGAAATATCGCTCTGGACGTCAAAAAAAGGAAATTATCTGAAAAGAAAAAAGTAGAAAGGCTAAATTTTAAGAAATCACTAGTAAATCAGTTTTCTTTGGTACGAAGTAATTCTGGCAATGAAATCGCTTCGACTTCAAAAGTTACAATTCAAACTTCAGATGGGGAAGAAAGCTCGTTTCAAATTACAGTCCTGCAATGAAAATGTTGAAACGGTGAAATTTGTTGAAGAACCGTGTGTTAATAGAAATATGACCGAGTCAGAAAATAACGAACAAAAGAACAATAACCAATAGGATCAAGAGAGTATAAATGATCCTGGTTTATGGCCAAGTATTATAACTGATAAATTTAGAATGTTTCGTGTTGAAATGGGACCTGTACAACACAAGGAAAGTTTTGTTAAAACTGCTGAAGGTAGATCATTTTCTACTACGTACTACTTAAAAAAAAATGCCAAATATTGAAACTCAACTTCGCATCTTTTTAATTTATTCAAAAACCCAAGAATCCTTATTTCGTTTTTGTTGCATACTGATTTCCAAATGACCAAATTACACGATTTATAGGTAGCTATAATAACTGGAGAAAGCTGTCAACTTCAGTCCAAGTGTTGTGGGACGTGTTTGTTGTTTCATTTGCTGCAAGCTGTG
Organism: Argiope trifasciata; assembly: GCA_026543055.1. Lineage (NCBI taxonomy): Eukaryota > Metazoa > Arthropoda > Arachnida > Araneae > Araneidae > Argiope > Argiope trifasciata. The sequence continues at coordinate 2,120,042 of JAPMOQ010039177.1, forward strand.
TCATCATTTATTCTGTAGCTTTGTTGCCTTGACTCGATAATAAAGTGGCACGTGCTGCATTCTGACATTTTTATCATACCAGCAGGAAATCAGATTTCTTTATGTCATCGAATTTCTGGGGTATTTCCCTACAGATGTATTTATACTTTCCTGCTTTATTATTATTTAAAAGAAATCACACAGAATGCAAAAAAAAAAAAAAAAAAGTTGTTCTAAGTAGAATTAATAACACCATTGTGATTTTTGACAGTAAGATGACAGTTTAGGAACGTGTATTTTTATGGCGTTAGATAAGATTAAAGAATCTTATCTGAGAATCTCAGCAAAAGAATGTATAAATCCTAATTTATTTGGTGGATTTTCGAAATAATAAGCTCATATTTATTCACTAAGCAATTTTTAAAAAAATCATATTTCAAACTATAAAATAACTAGAGTTAGTCGTAAAATTTTATACGATATTGAAATTTATGAATGTATAAAAGTCTGTAACAATTTTTGTCATAAAATTGAAAGTAGATACAAATACTTTAGAAAAATTCGCGATATGTTAAACTCCTACTAATGGGATTTAACCACTATCTACTGGATTTATTTTGGAATACGGGAAACTTTGCAGCTAAATAACAGTAGCCTTTAAAAAGAACTAATAAGTCATTTTTATTTTATGAAACAAATTTTTGTCTGTGAAATCCACAGTCTCTTTTATTTTCTTGTACATGAAACATTGTGTAAGCCTAAAACATTTCGACCTCAAGATATTGATTTGCCGAATTTGACGATTTTTCCATCTCTGAGTTCCAAAACAGAGTTTTGATATTATTTTAATGTGTTTTTCTTTTATTTAACTTAATGTAACATTAATTCATTTCAATATATCTAAAACTTTTTTTGCATGTGCATGAAACAATGATAAATCTAAAATGCAACAAGCTTGATTCAGTAGTACCCAAATTGCACAACTGTATCAAGTCTAACCAAATCTGTTAGCCATTGATAGAAAATGTCAGTAGTAGTAAGATACAAAAACCGGATTCCATATTTCAAAAAAAAAAAATTATAATAATAGTAAAAAATAATTATATAAAATAACTAAAAGCGAAATATATACATATATATATATATATATAATTAACCGGATTCTTTTTCTACTTTTTGTTATTTTGATTCCATTGAATTCCTTTTTACTTAGCTTATATTGTTAATTAGTTTCATCTGTATTTTAGTTGTAGCTGCATTTGCACTCACTAAATGATTGATTTTTTTAAAATTTTAAACTTGAAACTTGTTTGAATCCGAAATAATTTTTAATTTCGATTTCAATTTTTAGTTCCTTTTTGTTTCGCTTACTTAATTATATTAATTTAGATTTGTTTCATAAATAGATTTTATTTCATTTATATTTCCTTTCTGTGAACTTTTTGGTGTTTAATTCCGAATTAAATTTTAATTTTTGTTGACTTTGGAAATGGGTTTTAATTTTATGGTTGTTATATATATATATATATTAAGGATTACATACACAAAATAAAAACTTAAACACAAGTTTTGAATAATATTTATATTGTTTTCGCTAGTTTTAATTTCTGCTAAGAAAATAGGATTTTAATAAACATAAAATATCGACTGAACGGTTTCTAAGCCACCGTCTTATTTTGGACACAATATTACCTGATATTGAAAAATACATTTTCACTAGATCTTGTAGTTTAATCTTGGTTTTATAGTTTCATGCTATCAAATAACAAGATTTTTGTTCTTCGATTCGTAGCCTCAAATAATGAAAATTCAGCTTTCAATGTTTACGGATTTTTAAGTTTTTCTTCAGGATCTTCAAGAAACTTATGAATTGATTTTTCCGTGACTTCTTTTAACACATTGTAGGCGGCACACGTACTAGTACATTTTCTGACGTTTGATACTTGAGCGCGGGTCACGTACTAGTACGGGTTAGTGCAACAACATGGTTTGTTTGTGAGTTCAAAAATTGAGGTATAGACTGGAAAAAGAATGTTCTTGTCTACTACAAAGATTCTGGAAAAATTGAGACAAATAAAAACTAGTTTGTACATCAGTCGATGCAGAACCACAAAACGGGAAGATGGATTGAAAAAATCTATTTAGATTTAAAATTCACTTTTTATTTATTCTTGCTAAAATGAGTGAATTTTGTCGTGTACCTCCGACAAAATATACGACTTTCCTTGTATAGAGAAAAATGCTTTGACCATTACCACACTGTAAAACATTTTTAGTTTTATGATTGCTCTTTTCATTTTTCTGTCATGTAAAAATGTTTATATCATTCGAAAAAATGAAAACTACATACTACTATTTCTATTTGATTTTTCATATTTTCGATACTATTATAAATTTATCCACTAAAAATATTTATTTTTTGTTTACAAAAATCTTATGGTTGTTATTTATATATTTGCTTATATATTTCACTTTAAAATACGAAAAGGTGGTTAAAAAATGAACTAATTTTCAATTTATTGAGATGGAGCTGAATAACTAAATGTACGAGCAAAACGCCCGCTCCCGGTACCATTCCGCTGCGAAATGCACTCAATGTGTTAAAAAGACATCACTCTGATGAGTAGTTTCTTCGATTTGCTCTTCATCAGAATCGGTTTCCACATAAGAATTCGGAAGTAATCTAGACAATATGTTTCCATATAATTTGATATTTCGGTTCTCGAAGCTAAAGAAAGTGTACTAGATTTCTTCGCTGAACTAGAACTGTTTTGTGGATTTTGCAAATACAGCAGAAGAGTTTCCAATTCTACTTGTTTTCTTTACATATTGTGTGCGGGTACATTTCGCAGCGGAATGGTACTAGGAGCGGGCGTTTTGCGCGTACAGTTAGTTATTCAGTTCCATCTCAATAGATCGGAAATTATTTCATTTTTCAGCCAACTTTCCGTATTTTATATTGAAATATATAAATTACAACCATAAGACTTTTGTAAACAAAAACTAAATATTTTTTGGTAATAAATTTTATAATAATTTCGGCTTCGTTTCCCTGTCTATACCGTTTAACTAACCATGTTGTTAAACTAATGCGTACTAGTAGGTGACCTGCCCTCAAGTATCAATCGTCAGAAGACGCACTAGTACGTGTCCCGCATACAATGTTTTAATTTCAATTCGTTCTTCTAAAGCATATAATAATTTCAAATTTATTTCAAATTTTTTGTTCATTTAACAGACATTCAAATATGCATGAATTTGTTAAAATTCGCATTTCATAGCTTTAGGCCCACGATTGCTAGACAAATGGATCCCAACCTATAAATTTTGACTTTTTTTTGGAAGAATTGGAGAATCCAGGCGTTTAAGAAAACCGGTTTCTTTACTTTAAAAACCATTTTAGAATGTGACAAATTTACTTAAAAAACTGGTTTCTTAAATCCGGATTTGAAAAACACCCAAATTCTATTCAGTAAATTATCTGTCTGATGTTTGTGTATGAACACAGTGAATAAAACTGGTAATTATGTATGAACACTGTTAATAAAACTTACAACATTTAATAAAACTTGTAAGAAGAATGGAATTTGGCACTTAGTTTTTTATTCTACTAAAATTGTAAGTTCGGGCCAGGTTTATACAAAATTACAACTTCAGCACAAATCATATAAATCGGCAAACAGAGTTAAAAAATATGAAGTTTGTTCCCTGCTTTAAACACAAAATGCGTAATATATATATATTTTTTTCATTTAAAACAAATATTGAAGGGTTTGTGTTAATTATTTTCTTGTGTATTGCCACTCGCGTTCTATAAAAGATCTTATAAAGTTTAAAATAAAAATTAAAAAGGTTTGTTGTATAGAGAATGTAATAAAAATGCATTTTTAAATAAATTAGGATATTGGAAGGGAAAAAAAATAGTTTGTTCATCAAATTGATATTATTGAATAATTTTTTTTGCGACTTAATAAAGGAAACATACATAAATGGCATGATAAAAAAAATGAAGAAAACCAGAATTCTTTACTTCGTTTGCAATTTTTGAACCATGCTGGAAAATATCAAAAATGCGAAATTAAAGAAAAATGTCAATAAAGGAATTTCGAACATCTCCAGGCTAGATATTGCAGCATGATAAAGTTTTAGGCTCGAATAGTCTATTTATAATATTTAACTCGGAATTATATAGAAATGACAACATGAAATGGAACAAATATTTAATATCGTATTAATGCATGCGAACATAAATTTAATAAATAAAATTATGTTTATTGTTGTAAAATATAAAGGAATATATTTTTAAAAATTGAATAATTTTATATAAATCAATCTTGCGATGTGCTTTAGATAACATGGGATCAATATGTTGGGAAATAATGACCCGTTATGATTGGAAATAATGTCTCGTATGGAACACAAATTAGAAATATTAAAAATACTGCCCAGATATGAAAAATTTAGTTAAAAAATCCATTTTATAGAGTAAATATCGTAAGAAAATGTTATGTATTAGCACAATAATTTTAGTTTTGTTTTTGGTAACTGGGATCCCAGATAATTCTGTAATATTTTAGATTAGATCGGAGATTACCAAGCCTCAGAGCATCTGCCTTTCACAGTAACAAGCTTACGATGTGTCTTAGATTACATGGAATCAATAAGTTGGGATAATTCAAGTTTGAACGTTCCAAAATGAGATTGACAATGTCATAAATATGACTCAATGCCTGAGTTTTTCGAGAGTAGGTGAGAGCACTACATTTTTCAATGTTAAGATGCGATCTGTTGTCAATGTGCCACTAAAGGTATCCGACTACGTTAAAAACTCTGGTTATCGACCACATTGGCAAATTTATTTTTTTATTGTTATTTCTTGTTGTTAATAATTTTATCTTTCAAAAACAGTTTATCTTTTCCAGAAAAAAAAAAAAGGCCTGGCATATCATACATGGGAATTTTAAGCAAAATATACGTTTCAGCTAAAATTTGTATTTCATTGCAAATTTCTCAAAACTTTAATTTTCATAAAAATTCTCTACCTTTAGCATGATATCCTAAAAACTAATAGAGGTTTCTACATAAAAACTTCAGTGTGTGTTTTAAACAATATGGGCAATGAAATTTACAAAAAATTTTATTGTTGGTGAAATATTTCTTCATTTATAGGTGTTAGAAAAATTAAGTTGCGAATTTATGAAAAAAATGCATACATACACTTTTTTTTTTTACCCATAATTTCTTTGAATCTCAAGATTGTTTTTAGAGTTTGGTTCATTTCATTCATCATTATATTCTTTATATTATTATTAATAATATATTATTATATTCTATAATATGTGTACAAAGAAAAGTAGAATTGCTGCATTACAATTTTGTAAAGATTGTTAACCATTTTGGTTAAATTTCATTAAAATTTACAGCACATCTTCCTATTTCTCAAAATATATTATTTTTCAAATACTTTTTTCTATTAATTGTGTTTATAATTTACAATAAAATCTAAAAACCATAAATAGTTTTTAAAAATCTAAATTAATCAAAAATTTACCTTTGAAAGTAGTAATATACTTTAAAAAGATAAATCCAGAACACTTTGTATTGTAATCACAGCGTCTAAACTGTAATGTATTGATATAATTTATTTTATGTCGTCAGCAAATAAATAAAGACTCATAGTATATTTAAAAACACATGTAAGGTCAATAATGAATAAAATAAAAAGCGGAAGCTCAAGATAAGAACCTTGTCGCACACAGGAAAAACTTACGAACTGGTGGGAAACGACGTTATTAAAATAAACATAAAATGACCGATTGCATAAAAATGAAAGAATCCAGTCAGTCAGGCTTACATGGAAACCAATACCCTATAACTTTTTAAAAGAATGACGAAATCGATGGAATTAGAAAAGATAGTGTGAATAACATCGTTAAAAGCAAAATCGAAATAAAGAAATAGTTCTATCTGTCGAAAGAATAAATTAGTAGCTGCTGAACGCTTTGTTGTGAACCATTGTTGAGATTCTTATTAATTTGGTGTTAAAGCTATTTATTTTATTGATTATTATATGTTAAAGCATTGATAGCATTATTCAGAATAATATTTTCGGAAGTTATGGCTGAAAACCGTCGAAATTTCGCTTAATTTTTAATTAACTCAAATTCTAACTAAAAAATACATGTACCAACTTTGGTTACTGTAGGTTCAACGGTCTAGCCTGTAGAGCGCCAACACACACACACACACACACACACACATTGAGCTTTATTATATGTAGAGATTATGATTTGTTGAAAATCTTGGATACAGGACTTAAAATGGCAATATGCCTGTAACTTAGAATCACGTGCTTCATTCTTTTTTACTTCATAAAACAATTTATGATACAAAAATGTTATTATTTTTGCCCCTAAGTGGCAATTTACGATTTTTATTTATATAGTTATTTATTATTATCAATCGTATATTTATTTATTAAAGGATTAAACATTGATTAAGTGTTGTTTAGCTAAATATTTGAAAAAACCTTTAATAAGTTTAAGCAAACAAGGGATTTTGTTTGTTTGTTTGTTTGCTTTTTCTGACTTAAAAACAATTTTGCAAATTTATTACTATATTTAGCATATTTGTAAATAACTTCAAATTTTTTTAAATACATTTATTCATTAACTCGATATTTTTTATGTTTGCTTACAAATAATAACTTTCTTTGTTAAAACATATTTTAAAAAATAAAATGATTAGAAAATCGGGGAAAAAAACTAAAATTCTTTCAATTCAACGAAGCATTATCTGATTTTTTCTACAGATGCATTATCTGAATTTTTCCTGTATGGTAAATTTTTCCTTTAAAAGGTGTTAAAAAACAACAATTGGTGAAATATTTATCTTGAAACGATTGATTTTGGCGAATTTGGACAAATTATTTAATCAAAAATTATGATTTTAGATTATTGTGATGCGAATATTAGTTCTTGCTACGAATTAAGAAAGTTATTCTAAAGGAAGAGTTTTCTTTTAAAATTTCTAATATTGTAATTTTATAATGGAAAAATATGGAGGTTTTAATAATTATTCTATTCTAAATAATCTTTTGATCGAGAAGCAATAAGAGACAAAGTTATAAAAAGTTCATGAAAAAAATAGAGTCTGGGTGATTCCATTTTGAGCGTGTTATAAATAACATAAACATAATTTTTCCACATTTACTTATATACTCGTTCCTATCGTTTTGGAAGATGTATTTTGTATCTTTAAACGCAAAATTATAGCTTTTCCTCCAAACGAAAAGTATAGGAAAAAGGTAGGAAACCAATTAATTGATACTGAGAAAGATTTCAATAAATTCTAAATTTAGAAAATTGCGATAAAGAATCGAAAATTTATTGTATGTATCTATATAAATAAAAAGGAATGTTTGTCTGTATGTCTTTTATGCGCTGCCGTACCTCTCATCCGATTGCGATGAAACTTGGCCAGCTTATTGTTTACATTATCTTTTTACTACCCTTGCTTAACATTTTAAAAACATTGGTCAGTTTCAATAAAATTGCCTTTATTGCAAGCAGATTTTTACTGGAAGGCAGACAGTTGTCTTTGATAATCAGTTAACATTATTTTTTTCAGCAGCAGCAACGCGCAGGGTACCTGTTAGTATCTAATAAAGAAGCGATAAATACTCGAAATATGGCCAAAAACAAGATTTTAAATCGAGCCATTTTTATTATAAAACAAATTCATCTTATTGTAGTATTTATGTACAATAAAAAATTTTCCCAAGAACTTCCCCATATTGCCGAAGGAATTTTTGACTGAAGTGCTAGAGTTTATTCATTTTATTTTTCTCTGACTGTGAGCACATTCGTTTCATTTTTCGTCGATTGTTGTTCCTCTCCCGTTACACCATCCTCGTTTTCTCTCTCCCTCTCCTCAAACAGAAAGAAAAGAAACTTTTTTTCTCGCTCCCTTTCCTCAAACAGAAAGCAGCACTCTTTTTCCCATCACACGCCCAAGCGTCACGAGAGCGGAAGACAGATTTTAGTAAAGAACGTCTGCCTACCCGTCTGCGGTGCTATGGACGCAAGCCTTTTAGCCCGGATCCTGGGGTCAATGCCACGATCTAGCCCGGGGTTGGCCAATTAGAATAGGCGACATTAATGTGGCCTCTCTCTTTCCCCTTTTTGCCAAGACTTGCGTGAATACCTTAACCTGGATTGAATCGGACGGTGTGATGTCGGTCAAGACGCCTTTCTTCGCATCTAACTGCTGTTTGCTCAAACAACGCAGGGCCTGACGTTGCTCTTTAAATTTGCTTTTTTTCCCCCCTTTCTTTTCTCAATGAACTTGTTTTAAATTTAGGAAGCTCAAAGGAATAAAAGATATGTTTTCAGTAAACAGGCACATAAACAGTGTAAAGAACACTTCTGAGGAGCGGGTTTGTTTAGTATTCATTTCTGGGACTCATATTTATATATTTTTCTCTGTCTTAGGTCAGCTTTTTATTTATTTATTTATTTGAATTCTTGCCTATCCAAGCATGTCAGGGAGGATTATTTGAGAAAAATAATTAATAATGACATTTAATTACAGTTTTAAAAGATTAACATTCTAAAAGATTTTCATAAAATTTTAAGTTACATTTTTTACGACTTATTTTTTTCAAACATTTTCATTGAACTCAATTTTTTTTTATCGGGCGGTATGATGTAGGTCAAGACGCCTTTTTCATATTTAACTGCTGTTTGCTCAAACTTCGAGGAGCAGGGCTTTACGGCTTGACGTTGGTCTTTAAATTTGCTTCTTTTTTGCTCAATGAACTTGTTTTAAATTTAGGGAGTTCAAAGGAATAAAAGATATGTTTAAAAGCAGTCTTCAGTAAACAATATAAAGAACACTTATGACAAGCTGGTTTATTTAGTATTCATTTCTGGAACTCATATTTATATATTCTCTTCTCGCTAGGGTCAGCTTTTCTTATTTTATTTATTTGAATTCTTACCAATCCAAAGTGAGGATTATCTGAGATAAATAGTTAGCAGTGACATTTAATTGCAATTACAAACGATAAACTTTCTAAGAGATTTTCATAAAACTTTGTAACGTTTTTAAGATTACATTTTTTAAAGATTTTCATTGAACTTTGGGTAGTTTATTTTATCATTGCTTTCTCTCTCTCTCTCTCTTTACGTGTATTGCGCATACATTTGTGGTGCCTGAATCCTGATCGTATTCATTCACTGAAGTATTATTTTTTGTATCACGTGCATCAGCGGAAATGTAAGATTTATTTGTTGTGATTTTAAAAAGATTATCGTCTCTGACTCACTATATTTCCGCATTTTTTCTTACAATGCATCTAAAATTTTTGCGTATATGTTTTATATATTTGGAGTTGGCAACTGGAAATTTCTTTTTAAATTAATGTTCACTTTTTTTCCGTTAATAAAGTTGCTGTGTTTTGTAGAGTCGATGTTTAAACCAAATGACTTAATCTGCTTAATTCTGTCATAATGTATTGTATAATATCAAATATCTCTACATATTTAAAAATATCAAATTTGTTTTCCTTCACTGATAATTTTAAAATATATAAAGTTTCTTAATAAATCTTAAGTTTTCAGAACTTATTTTTTAAAATTTGAATAAGCTTGTGTAGTTTTGCCTACTTGAAGTAAACGGGAATATTATTCTGTGGAAACAAGCCTGTTAATCAATGATTCTAAATATTTTAAGATTCGTTTTTGGAATAGTATTTATTAATATTTTAACAATGTTTAATTTCACAAATAAACATTTTTATAAAGATTTGTGTATTTATTAAAACTTTTAAGCATTCAAATAGAATTTAAAAAATAATAACAATGCCGCAAATTGATAAAAATAGGTTTTAAAAATATTGTATAAAATTCAATGGACTAAACCACATTAAATATCTACTTTTCATATAGAAATAGTAAATAAATGTTTTAATAAACGGAAGCTTCTCAATTTTCTATGAAGTAATTTCTTTTATTAATCATCGAATTATTTTTTCTCCTTCTAAGTAAAGAAAAACATATTCATTGAGGTATATGATTAAAGTTAAGGTGAAAGCATATGATGATTTTAGAAATAAAGAATAAATAGCAAAGGAAAGGTATCATTAACCCAAATAAATCGGATTTGAAAAGAATATCTGTCAGTTTTAACTTTCAGTATTTTATAAATTTTTTTTTTTTGAATTGCTGATTTTGGGTGTTAATGCGTATTCGTAAGAACATAATTTTTTTTATAGTTATTGCATTCTTTTACTTAAAAGCTCAATTGCTTTTTTATATATATAATGAGCATTTTGTACCAAGCAGATATTCTTAAATGCATTTTAGTTTATTAAAGCAAAATTAATATTCAGTTATGTTAACATTTATATCTAAATACATATCAATACATCGATTTTCGGTTTTGAGACTGAAATGTCCGATGACGAGGATGACACCTGACACCCTCTCCAAACTTCCACACCACACCAGCGGAGGACGTTTGGCAACGAAGGATTTAACGTGCACCAGACCCGTTCACACGGCAGTTCTTCGGTCGAATCGGGCCTCCAACCTGACACCCTCCGGTTCCGAAGCTGAGATCTTACCACCAGACCACCGCGGCCACCTAAAATGCTTTAAAGGAAACTTGTTCTATATCAGTTATATATAATAACATAGCTTTGTATAGTTATCCCAGTTATGTATAGTTATTAACATAGTTACACTATGTTATATATAATAACATAATTAACCCGTTGACTGCCAACTACGAGATAACTCGTCAATTGCGTTCTTTTCTAGGACCAAACCATCTATGTTATCAGATGACACCTTTTCTTCTACAGTTCAAAGGTAGTAAAGACGGGGTCATCTCATTAGATAGATGGTCCTGATATCTGGCCAGGGTGATGGCAGTGAACGTGTTAAGTGCAAACAATTAATGTAATTAAGTTTTGCTTTCCTGATTCTGCCGCCATCTAGTAATTGATTTGAGTAAAATATTATCTCAACATTTCATGATATCGATACTAATGAAAATTATTAATTCTTCAAAATGGAAAAAGTGGAACATAATTTTAAATTCCTACTATATAAATATAGGTTTTTAAACACTATTATTTTTTTATATTCATATTTTCCGTTGATCTAAAATAATTTGAAATAAGATAATTAATTTAAAACGCAGAAACGTCTGATGCTTTTTTGTGGTTGATTTGAGTTTTTGTTTTTCTGTTTAGTGAGGTTCGTTGTAAATTTTCCATCTAAAATATAAACTAGACGATGTTTCCTTCAATATGTATTTCCATATCTATCTGCTGAACTTAACATACATTTTTATGTATATTGCAATTTTAAAAAAAAATCCACTTTCAAAAAATAATTCAATTTATAGTTTCAATTCAGTAGTTAAAATACAATTTTTAAATGTGTGCTCTGTATTGACTGTAAATTTGATTAAATATAACACAAAATACAATAAATGAAATAAATGTATTTGAACATATATATTTTGAGCAAAAGAAAATTTTATAGTAAATTTTAATGAAATTTTAAAAAAATGGTTAACACTCTAGATAAAACTGTAATGCAGCAATCCTATTTTTCTTTGTGCACAAGTTATAGAATATAATGATGAATGAAAGGAACCAAAAGCTAAGAAAAATCTTGAGATGCAAAGAAGTGATGGTTAAAAATATATGTATATATGCATTTTTTTTTTCCATACATTCACAACTTAATTTTTCTAAAAACACCTATAAATGAAAAAGTATTTCATCGACGATAAAACTTTTGGTTCCTTTCATTGCCCATATTATTTAAAATACATGCTGAAATTTTTATGTAAATACCTCTATTAGTTTTTGAAATATCATGTTAAAGGTGGAGAATTTTTATGAAAATGAAAGTTTTGAGAAAATTTTAGTTAAAGACAAATTTCAGATTTAAAATATGTAACCATGGATGATAGGCCAGGTCTTCCTTTTCCTAGACTAACAATTTACTTATTTTATTTATTTGCAGGAAATAAGATAGTGTAAATTAGTGTAATCTATGAATTAATAAGACAGATGAAATTAAAATGTGGCAATAATGCAGTAATATTGGTAAAATAAAAATCTTCGAAGATACTGTTGTGATGTGATCCAAATATCTGATTTAAAATATGTAATTTTTTTATATATAATAAATCCCTATATAAATGCATTTTAAATAAGCATGTTCTATACTTATTTAAAATGCATTTGTAATAGGTATCGTCTATAAACATTTTTAAGAGCACTATAAATATTTGGCAACAATCATATGTCATTTTATCGTCTGAATTTTTTTTTTTTAATATTATAAAAAATTTCATTCTGGTGAATTTTCAAAATAGCGAACATCAGCAAAGAACATGCATTAAATTTTCTTCCTCTAATGAGATTTCTTCTGAAAAAAAAGTTCGAAATATTGAAAAATACTTTGTCGAAAAACAGGAAAAGACTTTTTTAAAAAAAAATCAAAGACAGCAGTAATCGATTTGTGTGAAAAATAAAAAAGATGGTAAAGAATCCATCGTAGTTAATGCTCGGGTATGGCTGACCATTAACTTCGATGAAAAATATCAGATAATTGCTGTTTGATAATCACGATTTGGCAGTAAAAGGTGTTATTGAACAAGTTCTTATATCATTTGATTTCTATCAAGTTCGAGCTATTCCAAGAACTCTGAATTTGCTCCAAAAACAACAATGTGCTGAAAAAAATCAATAGATGCTTTCTCGAGACTATTTCATTTTAAAAAGTGTAATTACGGGCGATGAATGTGTTCTTTTGGTTCAAAACCATCTCAACAATCAAGTGAAGGACGAAAAATAAAACAAAATCAGAAACATCACGTCGAAGCCACTCAAAAATCAATTTAATATTAACCGTTTTCTTTTCTTCTCGTAGTATTGCACAGTTGGAACAGGGTCGGCTGTTTGAGGGGTTGCGGCTGTGCTATGTACCTGGGACTGAGGGGGCTTCCCCACCGTGATCAAGAATTAAAAGAGTGTTCTGAACAATAATAACGACTTTGCCACTCTCGCATCATTCATTCGCTTGCACAACCCCTTTTTAAGGACCGCGGTGGCTTGGTGCTAAGGTTTCGACTTCGGAATCGGAGGGTTTCAGGTTCGAGACCTGATTCCACCGAAGAACCGCCGTGTGAGGGGGTCTCTTGCACGTTAAATCTGTCAGGCCAAACGTCCTCCCGCAGGTGTGGTGTGGAGCGGGGGGAAGCTCCGGTGTCGTCCTCGTCATCTGACCGTGGTTTAAAACGATGAGATCCGTCCCAAAATAGCCCTAGAGTTGATTTAATACTTAACTAAAACTTTAATAATGTTAAAAACGTAAAAGCGTTAACAACGGAACCTTAATATAACTAAAACTAAACTAAACGCCTTTTTATAGGGGGCACGCTCACACCTCTCACAGATAGAGCAACCATGCCCGAACCAGGACTCGAACCCAGGATCACGGGGAAGACACGCTTCCTCTATGCCAGGACGTGGGCTGTAATATTTTTTTTATGAGCTGTTATTGTATTTATAGGAAAGGCAGCGGTGGCGTAGTGGTAAGGTCTCGGTTTCGGAACCGGAGGGTTGTAAGTTCGAGGCCCGATTCCACAGAAGAATCGCTGCGTAAATGGGTCTGGTGCACATTAAATCTGTCAGACTAACCGTCCTCCCACTGGTGTGGCGTGGCGTGGCGTGGTGTGGAGATGGGGGTTCCAGCTCAGACGTCGTTCTCGTCATCTGACCTCGGTTCAAAATGAGGGGTCCATCCCAAAATAGCCTTAGAGTTGTTCAAAATGGTCCGCTAATATTACTAAACTAAATTGCGTTTATAGGAAATCAAAAGAATAAGAATACTTGATGATGTGTTTGTTTTCCATAAAATGAATTATAGATATTTGAAAAATTGTCTCTTTTCCCAAAAAAGATCGTTTCTCTTTTGTGGACCCTTTCTTTATGAGTCGAAACATCCGATGAGTCGGAGATGCGCCTTGAATTGTGTGGCCCCGGGGTCTTCTAAGAAGTTCATTGTTCCCTCGGCTGTTTTCTAATGGGAATTTATATCCACTGACCCGCTTGCTGCGCTGCCATCGCCTCGCTGGAGGGCTTCCTGCCTCCGATGCCTCATTTCTCATTTGGTGGGGAATTTTTTTTTTTTTTGCTTCTGAACTTATTGCCAGTTGTCGGGCTTCCGTTTTTTGTTTGTTTCTTTTGTCCCAAAAGAGGAGCTTTGTAACAAAGGATTGTTTTCCCAAACTCAAAGAATCAATGAATAACACTGAGGACTAACGTGTGTGTGTGTATATATATATATATATATA
>JAPMOQ010039177.1:2141132-2157269 GCA_026543055.1 Argiope trifasciata
TTTTTTTTTTTTTTTTTTTTTTTTTTTTTTTTTTTTTAACAATTTTTGTGAAAACGAATTTTGAATTCCGAAGAATAAAAAAAGGTAGTTGTGTTCTGGCTAAGAAGGCCTACGTTTGTTTCAAAAAAGCCTTTTTTCTATATCATGGAGTTGGCTAGTTCCAATGTGAGATGGCTTCTAAATTAATTATGTTAGTGTCTAGGGCAAATCTGCCTGCACTACAAGAAAACAAGATTACAAGACCAAACAAGATTATAGAATTAGGAAGAAGTGGAAAGTTTATTTCTTAGCCCTTACTATAAATGAAATTTAGGAAATTATTCTTGGAACATATTTGTCCGTACGAACGCTTTTCTTTGAGCTTAGTCCTTTTTTTTTAAGGATTCGGCGTCATTAAAATAAGTCAGATTTTATCACGGCACCTTTGTTTCTTTAAAAATATTAACCATCAAAAACAATTGCGGGCTTGCTCACCCATCCACAACATCATAAATAATTTCTCGTTTTGTACTGGTTACAGTAGATCGAGCGTGACGTCATTAAGCACTTTCAGCCATTCAGAAGGCAACGATGCGTTTAAGTGATGTCATCTAAGTGATGTTCCAGCCGATGAAACCAGCGTTTTAGGATGTTCGATTTGTAATGTGTCCGATGCCAACTATTATCTACTTCCCGATTTCCAAAAACAATCATAAACTGAAACGCAATGAAAGTTCCGTTGTCCAAAAACAAAGATAAAAAGAACGGAATGAATGAATAATTAAGATCCAGTTTTTTGAAGAAGCAAATTTTTTGTCAGCTTATTTATGACAAAATATTGAAAGCAGTTAAAAGTGTCGACTTACACTTAGGTGAAGATATATCATGATAAAATGATGGATAATTTCTTGAGGAAACATAAATTTATGATTATTTTTTATCTTTTTCTTTTGTTGAAAGCAGTAAAAAGTGTCGATTTATACTTTGGTGAAGATATATTATAATAAAATGATGGATAATTTCTTGAGAAAACATAAATTTATGATTATCTTTTTCTTACGATGTATTTTCGATCGGTAAAGATTTGAAGGTCTAATTTAAAACGTGTGATCGATACAAAATTTGGATTTCAATCATGTAACAAATTTAAAACGATGGTTGAGGGGAGGAGATTATTTAACACCAAAGCTGATTTTGTTTAATTGAGTCTTTGAAGACTTTTAAGATAGTTATCTGATAACTGAAACTTTTAAAACTGTGTTTATTAATACTAAAATAAACATTAACGCGTTCACTGCCACTACCCTTGTCTGATATCAGGGCCATCTATCCGATGACCCTTCTTTGCTATCTTTTAAGTGCAGTAGAGAAGGTGTCATCTAATAACATATATGGTTTGGTCCTAGAAAAGAACACAATCGATGAGTCATCTCATAGCTGGCAGTCAATGAGTTAGTAAATTAAATATGTAAAATTGAAATGACAGCAATTTTTAACTGTCTTAAGAATACATTGAAAGCGATTTTCAATATACATAAGTGGAAAATGGGAAACTTATTTGTAACAATATCAATATTTTTTTTTATTATTTAAAAAATTGTCTTACAATTATTGGACTAACAACAGCTACCGGCATATTCTTTACTATTGTTCATACACTATTTGTCAAGGTAAAAAACAAATTTTATGGAAGGGTCAAAAAGATATTGACATAGATACGTAACATAATACTTTAACAACTAAATAATTTTCTTCAGTTTCGATAAAGAATGCTGTGGAATTTCAGAAACTGTGCGCAGATTTTCTGAATGCTATTCAATGAAGGAAAAGAAATTTAAATGTATTCTCTAACACGTTGAATGCCGCGGCAATTTTCAGAAATCTGGCCAAAAATGGCACGAACTCATTTGAACTCATTTTTATAATTATATTTTGTGTCCATTTTTCAATAAATTTTCTGTTTGGAATTTTCAGAAGCCATCTATCGATATGAGCACTGATATACTACGAGTTTATTCGCAGCTGCACAAACATGGCAAGCACGAGATGACTCGAAGTTGGCGTTCTAGAAATGAACGCAATCTACTAGTTATCTTGTAGTTCACAGCTAACGTGTTAAACAATAAATTAAATTGAAATAAGTAATGCTTCATTTGGAATGACCTCAAGGTCCCAAATTAATTTTAAATACGGAGCAACAAATACGGTTAGGTACGTAATTCGTTTATAACATTTTCTTGTGGTTAATAAATTATATTTAAATTTTTAATCTTTTTTAAATATCAAAAATTGCGAAAATTCTGGTTGGGAAATTTCACTCTCAGAAAAAACTTAAGACACTAAAAAATACATAAAATCTAATGCAGGAGGTGATATCATTTGGCATTCTTCTATGCGTGTGGGCCGTTCATAAAACTTTACTGGAAGTAACCGTAAGATAACGGATAATGAGGTTATATAGTAAAAGTATCATGTTAAATAAAAGTCAATACAATTTTAGTATCCTGGCGAAGTGCAAAAGATAAGCTAGAATGGATGTTTTCCGTATCTGGTCTCCTGATATGCCAGAAGGAACATCTTCAGTCGCAAAAGTAGGAAATTCCACGTGTAAAAATAACTTTCGCTTTAAGGCTTCGATTACTGTAAATACATCATCATAAAGGTGAAATGGAGATCTCCTTTAATGGCAAGGCAGTTCGTAACTCTTGGTAATAAGAGTCGGCTTTCGTGTCCCTTCCCTCGACTGATTTTCTTCTTTTTTTCGCTCTTTCTTCTTTTTTTATTGTTATGACCCAACACCATTTCCTGTGACACTCTCTTCATTGTGTATATTCCTCGTTCCTCCCCCCAGGTTTCCCCTCCCCCAGCAACCATCAAATCCTTAGTTATCTCTCAACAGTGTTGACCTATTTCGTGGAGTGTGACTCACAGGACGCTTGGCGACCGCAAGTTGGCTTTAAATTCCAGTACCAGTTTCTTCTTTGGCGACTCTTTCTTTAAGAAGTGTTTCCTTACCATTGCATTTATTAAAAAACTAGCTATTACCCGCGACTCAATTCGCGTGGAAATACCTTAAGTAAATGAAATTTTGTGATTAAAATTGTAGTTATTCGTCAAATTTTCGTTTCCATTTATCGATTTTATAGTGTTTGTGTCAACCCAATATAGTAACAAAGTAAGTAGTTTTATATTACCCTCAACCCAATATAAAACTACCATAGAACGCATGCTTATAGGGTTATTTGTAAATATTGTTCGCCAATCACATTCACAAGGACTGATTTTCTGTTTTATGCTACGAAACACACCATTTTCAAGTGCGGGATTCTCAAAATAAAAATCAGAGCACTCCTGGTGTTCGTGACCTTTATACGTGGTACTTCAGTTTTTGAGAAACTAACTATTACCGGCTACTTTGTTCGCGTGGAAATTTTGATATATACCTACGAAAAACTATCAAGTAATGACAAATCAAAAAAATTAAACCTAAACTAAAAAGATACATTTGAAAGTATAGGCATATACGAAAAATATGTAATATAAACACGATAACAAAAATACACGACTAACGTAAAAATTATTTATTTACATTGTGTAGCCGAAATGAAACAAAACAGCCAATCAAGTCCGGTCCAATCCATTTCATTTATGGATCGAGAAGGGCATAGCTACAACAGTATTATACACATCATTCTTAAACTTTGTTAAAAATAGAACAAAAAGGCTTACTTTATAGGGTTTTATGAGGGGTGAAAAAAAAGCTATTAAATCACAAAAGCATTTTTTTGCTCTCTGATATACGAAGTAGAGAGAAAATAGAGTAATCGTCAAAAAAATAGAAATCGAGAGTTTGGCGCATTTCTTCCTTTCATATCTCCCTTTTTTTGAAAAATGTCCGTCTGTCTGTGAAAAAGATAACTCAAAAAAATTTTGAACTAGACACTTGAAATTTGGTTTACGGTCTTAAGAATTTCTGTTAAATTTTGAATAAAATCTGTTCATGGGAAAATTCGTCTATCCTCTTACTCAAATATCAGTTAACGTGATAGTTGCAAAACAATTGAGCTAGATAGCTGAATTTCGGCATACCAGTTTACTTTCTGTGGTGTAGACAATTTTTGAGCAAATTTAACTACGGGTCTAATGTCTGTCGGTTCTATACTTACAGAAAGATGCAAACACGATGATTCAAAAACACAATGACTTAAATATATCAAATTTGGTAAGGGATTTTGTGACTACAAATTTTTTGTCTTAATCGTTTGAGAAAAGCGTGTCTAAACCCCTAATTCGATTTTTGAGTACTATTAGCCCATACCAAGGATTAATCGTCAAATAACTCACCAACGATGACACCAAACATTCAGTAAAAATGTTAAATTTGGGCTTTATAAAGTTAATAACTTCCAATGCCATGAAAGGCGTTCTCAGTTATGGTAAAAAAAATTAGAAAAAGTTATGAGAAAGTTTTGGGGAGACTGTTGCCATGATCTTAATATACTAGCACTGCAAGACATAGCCTAAAAAGTATAAAATAAACTTGATAGATTTATAACCGAGAAACCGAAATCTAAAGATTCATTGGTGTAAGAAATGAAGAGAATTTTCATATTTTATCTACTGGACAGATTTTAATAAAATTTGGTGTTGACATAGGTTGATATCATGCAAACAAAATAAACATTCAACAGTTATAATAGACACATATTTGGGCGTAACACTCATGGGAGCCTGAAGGTCTGAAACAGCGGTTGCAGAATACACAAAAGAAATGGGTTAATAGGGGATATGGTCCCCTCTTACAACTATACTCGCCTTGCAACGTGTTTTCATACTGGAAATAAGACAGTTTATCAATATATATGGCAATGGGTCCCTCTCATTCATCAACGCTGTTTTCAGTTCCTGGATGCTTCTCGGAGGGGGCTGCTAGATGCAGTTGCCCACCTCGGAGCGTCCCAGACATGCTCTATAGGGTTAAGGTCTGGGGACCTGGCTAGTCAATCCATCCGGCGAATATCCTCACTTTCGAGAAATTCGTTGACCGTAAGAGCTCTATGTGGCCTCGCGTTATCGTCCATTAAGATGAACTCGGGTCCGACTGCATCCCGGAAAAGGCGAACATAGGGCTCCAAGACCTTATCCCTATATATTCATACCAGTCACAGAGCCTCTGCCAAAGGCGAGAAGAGGTGTGCTGTCATCTAACATGATGCCTGCCCAGACCATTACACCGCCACCATTACATTGTGGTACACATTATAACATTACACATGTACACATTGGACTATTACACATTGTCGAATCCCAGTTCTTCCTCCGTTCTATCTGTGAGATGTGTTAATGTGCCCCCCTTGCAAAATAGGGATTGTGCAAGTGAATGAGTGATGCGTGAGTTCTCTTGGTCCTAGTTGTCGCTAGTAAAACAAGAGATGCACCCTATTGGCTCAAATCGCTATCTTCGTAACAGCCGGCTTGTCCAATGGCAAGTGCCATAAGAAACAGCAACAACCTATAAATAGTATAATGTAAGGTTCATTCTTATATCAGAAATAGGGAAAGAGCGTCTTCGCCGCTATCTGGCCGTCCTGGGTTCGAGTCCCAGTTCGGGCACGGTTGTTGCTCCTCTGTTCTATTAGTGAGATGTGTGGATGTGCCCCACCCCATCCCCTGTAAAAAGGGGTTGTGCAAGTGAATGAGTGATGCGTGAGTGGCAAAGTCTTAAGGTGGGTTCACACGAGGCCAACTATTGCCCGTAATCGTTGCCTCTCTACTGTTGTCCCGGCATTGTCTTTGTGTGAACCGTTGAGGCAACGGGGAAATTATTCGCCATTGCCCCGTTCTGGTCACGTGCTTTTCCGGAAGTAGGGCGTGATCTTCTATTGCGCGCAGTAATTAGCCTCGTGCGAACTCACCTTTAGCCTTGGTCCTAGTTGGCGCTGCTGAAACAAGAGAACGTTCTCTACCGCTTTAAATCACTGTCTTCGTAACAGCGGGCTTGTCCTGTGGCAAGTGCCTTAAGAAACAGCAACAACAATAATATAAGATTAAGAATTTTTCATAGTAAAATGTGTAATTTTCGTAATATATTAGTAAAATATGTAACCTTACCACCAGGCCACCGCAGTCCGTAAAAAGTCGTTATGCAAGCGAATGAGCGATGCCTGAGTACTCTTAGCCCTAGTTGTCGCCACTAAAACAAGAGACGTACCCTATTGGCTTAAATCGTTGTCTTCGTAACAGCGGGCTTGTCCAATGGCATAAGGAACAGCAACAGGTATATTGAAAAACAGCGTAGTGGTTTTTGCTACCTATAGATTTGGTGAGAAATTGAAAAGCAACTCAACAGAATTTCTTCCCATTCAACATTTTAAAAACTGATAATGGACTTTTTAAATAAGATTTCTTAAGGATTTTATAAATAAAATAATACACTATAATAATATATAATAATAGTAATAATATAAAAATTCTTAGAAATTACAGATTTTTATCTAGTTTTCCTTCATATTTATGCGCAATAATAGCAGCCTTTTTAACAGTGTGTAGGTTTTCAATAATAAATAAATAAATAACGGTGCGGGGGGGGGGAGGAAAAAAGGAAAAAGAAATCTATTTAATAAAAATTAGATTCATTCAAAACTTCTTTTTCTCGCATTCTTTGAGAGCCTGATTCGTGTATTTAGGTCATCTTAACCGGAGTATATTTAAGAAGAAGAAAAATCATAATTCAACTTTAAATTGTTATTTAATTGTATGTGATTTCTACTCCGGGAAGTGAAAACTCAAATGATTTTCCCATTGTTTTGAGAAACTTCGAAAACGTTAAATTTCTTTTTAGGAGAAAAAAAAAAAGCCGAGAACTCATTTAACAATCCATTAAATTATTTGGCGAATCTATTGTTTATGTTCCATATTCTTTTGGCGATAACTTGTATTTCAGACGTTCTCATTTTGTTGTTTATTTTAAATGGATTTCCGCATGCAATTGAATTTTATAAAAAAAATTACTGAAAAATAATTAATCTTTTTAAAAAAATCTAACTTTTTTTTTGGTCACAAACTGTAACTTTAAAGCGAGAAATTAAAT
Organism: Argiope trifasciata; assembly: GCA_026543055.1. Taxonomy (NCBI): domain Eukaryota; kingdom Metazoa; phylum Arthropoda; class Arachnida; order Araneae; family Araneidae; genus Argiope; species Argiope trifasciata. The sequence continues at coordinate 2,148,202 of JAPMOQ010039177.1, forward strand.
TAATAAAATTTTTTAAAAAATTATTAAAATTGCGAAATTAATATATATATATATTTTAAATCATTAAAAGAAATAATTACAATTTCGTAGCGATATATTATCATTAATTGAGGTCTGTATAAATAGTTTTTATGCATGTAAGTGTATCGAAATTTTATTTAAACATATCGTTTTGTGCCTATAAATGACTTTGTGTGTTGCTACCTGGTGTAGAATCCATCTTTTTTACCCAGTCACCAAGCAATAATTTAATTTAAAACCATAAATTAAATTTAAAAAATTAAAATTATTAAATTCAAAAAAAAAAATTTAATTCTTAAAAGAAAAAAATTAAAATTTCATAGCTATATATTGTCATCAATTGAGGTCTTTATAAATATTTTTTATGCCCGTATATTGAAATATTATTTCCATATATCGTTTAGTGCCTTTGTGTGTTGCTACCTGATGTAGTTCTATAACGTCATGCATCCATCTTTTTTGCCAAGTCACTAGGCAATAAAGCAATCAGAAAAAAAATTTAATTTAATTTAAAAAAAATGGTTTTAAATTAAATTCTTGCCTGGTGACTGAGTAAAAAAAGATGTATGCATATACATGCATAAAAACTATTTATAAAGACCTCAATTGATGGCAATATTTCGCTATGAAACTGTAATTTTTTCTTTTGATGATTTAATATATATATTTTTTGAATTTAATAATTTTGATAACATTTTAATAATATTTATTAATTTAATTTATGGTTTTAAAATGACAGTTTGTGACAAAAATAGAACTAAAAAAAAGATAAATTATTTTTCAGCAATTTTTTCATATAAAATTTTATTTCCATATATCGTTTAGTGCCTATAAATGACTTTGTGCGTTGCTACCTGTATCACGTAATGCATCCATCTTTTTTACCAGGCAATAAAGCATACAGAAAAAAAGCAAAGGCTATATATTTACAAAGACTAAAACCTCAAAGAGGGCGTGAAAAAGAAGAAGGAGGCGGCGAAGCGTGCGAATCGTGCGAGCCCCCGAATGTGCACGTTACGCGCAAATGGATCACGAAGTCTCTTAACTTCGGAGGTCAACAAATTGATGAGCCGACCGTGATTTCTGCCTCTCACCTTCACCCGCTACCGGTCGGAACAGACTTTTATTTTATTAATGGCCACATCGCTTCTTGACACAGCGATGAAAGCAACTCGAAAGGAGTCGATTTAGTATTGCAGCACATATATCAGACTAGCTATTACCCGCGACTATTGTTTGAATGAAGCCACATACTTGAAAAATATCATTCTTCATAAATTGAGTTTTTTTAAAAAGCAACCGAAACTAGTGTTTTTAGTGAAAGTACCTCCTTATAACTCGAGAAATATTCCGAATATTGATAATATACTGGTATACAACAAGACAGATATACAATAAAAAAAAGAATAACAACCATGCCCGAACCGGGCGTCGAACACGGGACGCCAAGAACACTAGTAAGGCACGCTATTCCTAAGTCAGGATGCCGGCATAAAAATAAATAGTTTTTCTTAAACAATTTTTTCATGAAAGACGAACAGAGAAAGCGGGATATTTTTCTGGCATTTTTACTTTTAAATAGCTATTAAAAATGTATTTCTACAAATATAAATTAGATGGGGCACAAAATAACCGCTGTTTCATACAGATAATTTCTATATATAAATAATTGCATTTGGTTCATTTCTTGTTGAGTTGCGATTGTTTGAATGAAGCTTCGTAGTGGAAAAATATCATTATTCATAAATTGAGTTTAAAAAAACCGAAACTAGAGTTTTTAGTGAAAGTACCTCCAGAAAAATCCTTATAACTTGAGAAATATTTCGAATATTGATAATATACTGGTATTGTTTGAAAGGTAAAGGACCACAGAACATTTTGAAGCAATGAAAATATTCGATATGTTAAACCAGTTTCGAAGTTTCAAGTGTGTACGTACACCTTAAAAGAAACTTGTGCATTACTAACTATTACCTTCCATTCTGCTAGCGTGGGAATTTTGATGTATATGTACGAAAAACTATCAAATAATGACAAATCCAAATAAAATTAAAATTAACCTAAAAACGATACATTTAAAAGTATAAGCATATACGAAAAATATATAACATAAATACAACTTAATAACAAAAACACACAACTAACGTAAAACAATTCGTTTACATTTTAAACTTGTCATTTAAATGAAAACACAATTGTCAACAATCAAGAGCGAAGTTTCAAAGCCAGTTGACGTAACGCACATGTCTGACTTTCTGAAAAAACTGTAGCCTTACTCATCTTTGGCGGGATTTTGCCTCAGCTTTTTGGCCCGAAAATCAGTTTTTAATGAATAAAAAATGAGCCACTCAATGAACCGGAATAAAAAGTAGTCTATACTCTATTCCTGTCTCTAATATATATCTGTGCTAAATTCCATCCCATTCCATTCAGCCGTTCTGGCGTGATTGAGTAACAAACATCCATCTAAACTTTCACATTTATGATATTAGTATAGATTAGATACATTTTTACCTGGTGTTGATTTTTATGACACGAATTCAGACGTCTTTTAGTTTTGCTTTGATGAAGTAGCAAACAGTGATAATTTAATTCCAGATTTTAGTTTTCATTGATGTATTTTGAGTATTTGCTTTAATGCTTCTTGTATTTTTAAAATATCTGAATTAAGAACTATGATAGAATAAACGCTATGAAACATCCAAACTTTCACATTTACATGATATTAGTATAGATGCATAAAAATAGATAAATAGTATGATATTTAGTTAGAATCGAAAAACATCGTCAATATCTTCGGCAAATCAGTGCTAAAGTTTGAAGATTTTTCAACTTCTTGTATACAGCCAACCACCCCGCCCCCACTGAACGTAGCAGTATCGGCAGAATTTGTGGTCGAGGCTGTCTTTAGTATTGTCCGACCTTACATAGACCGATCCATCAAATTAACATTCCTTTTGAGGTCGTAAATAGCTATCCTTCTCTCCATCTGCACACTCTCAAACAGTTGAAAAGAAACTGTCCATCTTCGACATCCCATCCTTCAGGGCTTTGAGATGACCTGGTACCATCAATACTATACTTCAACCATTATTTACAATCTCAAAATTTTCACACCTCACCACCTGGAGGACGTTTGGCCCGGATTGATTTAACGTGGACCAGTACCGCTTATACGATGGTTCTTCGGTGTAATCGAGTCACGAACCTGAAATCCTCCCGTTCCGAAGCCGAGGTCTGTAAGAATACTATGAATAATTTAAAAAAAAACTGTGGTAATATAATTGTGGCGCACACACACACACACACACACACACACACACACACACACACACACACACACACACACACACACACATATATATATGTATATAAACTCCTTATAATCTGTTCATTCCTCCGAGTTTGTTTGTAACAAAAAAAAATGTATTATTTATCTTATCAGATCTAGTTTAAAAGCATTTGTTCGCCGCTTTCGCCGAAACACATTAAAAAAGAAACATCGAAGTTTGAAGGAACACAATTCAGAGGAGTGACGTCTCCTCCCAGTACCTCATTTCTCCACCCCCGATGTCCGTCAAGGGCTCTGATGCGAACAAGTCTGCTTCTCATCTCTCCCTCCTTCCTCTCGGCCTGTATCAGACGGGTTCCGTTGCCCAGGTTCATCGACTTCCGAAGACTTCGAACATCCCTTTTCGGATCGAACAGAAGAATGACGTATTCCGCTGACACGCGCTCGTGAGGAAGACATCGAATAGCATCCGTTTATGGGACATTTCAGGTGCAAGGGTAGCAACACGTTGTTTCTCAAAAACCGTTTTACCTTGAATGGAAACATATCAGCTCTACTCAAAGCCATACTTTATAAAAGATAACCACGCAATACATATCTATATAAATAAAAATGAATGTATGTCTCTTATGCCTTCCTAAACCGCTTCTCCGATGGCGATGAAACTTGGTTAGCTTATTGTTTACACATACGGGATGGTTATAGACATAGTACAATTAGCTAATATATACATGTATGCATATAAATTAACAGAATAAGATAAGCAAAAAGCAACACAACCAATTCAATGGTTTTTTTTTTAATTTTAAAATTTCAAACTTGTGCGAATCCGAAATAATTTTTAGTTTCGTTTCCGTAATAAGTTTTAATTGCATAATTATATTAATTGTATTAATTTATATTTATTTTATAAATAGGTTTTATTTAATTTAGTTTTCATTTTTGTGAACTTTTTGTTGTTTAATTCCGAATTAAATTTTAACTTCGACCTAATTAGTTTCGATTTAATTTTTGTTGACTCAGGAAATGGGTTTAATTATTTTAATGCTTTTATGGTTGCTATATATATATATAACCCTTTTAAGATTTTCATGCCAAACATTTTACTCGTATTACCGAGAAGTTGAGAATCGAGTTTTCTATTTCTTAATTCCATTAAAGCATAAGTGAATATTAAATTTAGCTTTTGTTTTCTGTATTATTTTATTATTTGAGATTTTTGATTGATTGTTTAAGATTAAGACTGTATTAGCACAAATGCCATGCTCATTATCGAGCGTAGCTCAGGTTTACAAGAGAGTAGTGGTTTTTGTTTGTTTGGGGAAAAATAGTTTCTATGGTTAACGAAACATCTTGAGAGATGATACCGTTGATTATAATGCAAGTACCTGGCAGTTTTAAGTCGATCATTATGGTGAAAGTTCCTACATTCTTTTTACTTGTACTAAATTCAAGCTTTAATTAGCAAAGTTATTTCGTATCCAGCTTAGTAACTGAATTCTGTATACCCACGGAATAAAAAATATTATATTTCACGTATGCAGTCTTATAAAATAAGGATGATTTCAATATATTGAGTGTCATCATCTATTTCAACATTTGGCGATATCATCATTTTGATATTTATTAGATCCGAGAATTAACCAAAAGGAGATTTACTGTATCTGAATAAATCTACATTCGTTCACATTCTTTTTGCTTGTAATAAATCCAAGCTTAAACTAGTAAAGTTATTTTGTATCCAGTTATTTTGTTACTGAATTCTGTATACTCGTGAAATAAAGAATACTATATTCCACGCATGCAGTCTTATAAAATAAGGATGATTTCAATATTTTGAGTGTTATCATCTATTTTGGGGACATCACCGTTTTGATGTTTATTAGTATTTGGATCCAAAAATGAACCTAAAGGAGATTCATTGATTTCCAAACAAAGGATTTTGATCGGTTAATTTTCTGATTGGATTGGATTGTGTTGTTTAAAGGCGTCAGAGCCAGAAACGGCCGAACTGCGCCATACATAGGATCAAACTAGAAAGCTAAAACTGTATAAAAAGCTCAAAAAGTATATAATAGAACCAAAGATGCATGAAGTGTAAAGATGAAACTGTAGAACAATGCCGTGATGTGTTTGGCAACAATTAATATAGGTCTATATGAGGTGGTAAAAGCCAGTTGCTTAAGCCGATTCATTTTCGGAGACCCACAAAGCCAGTCATTGGGTATCATACATTTCAAGTCACTGTTTATTTGTTGAGAAAAAGTGCTGCATCGGAATGAATCGACATTCTTTCACATTATTTTTGCTTGTAATGAATTCAAGCTTTAATTAGGAAAGTTATTTTGGATCCATCTTTGCTTCTAAATTCTGTATATTCATGAAATAAAGAATATTACATTTCACGTATGCAGTCTTATAAAATGAGGATGATTCCAATATATTGAGTGTCATCATCTATTTTGGCGATATCACCATTTTGAGGTTATTAGAGTTGGATCCAAAAATGAACCGAAAGGAGATTTACCGATTTCTAAACACATGATTTTGATCGTTTAATTTTCGGGAAATTTGTAAGCAACGACCCTCAAAGCCAGTCGTTGTATATCACACATTTCAAGTCACTGATTATTTGTTGGGAAAAGTTGCTGTATCTGAATAAATCCTCCACTAACTCCACCCACCTGCATCTTTTGGGATAGGAAAAGGTTGCAACCAACGCCTATTCTACTCCAGTGATGGATGAAATTCGAAGTCACTGATGGGCTGATAAGAAGGTACAGAGGGGTGTATGTAAGAAATAAGATGGGTTGAAATGGTAGATTATCGAGATCTTGAGTGAAAGAATAGCTTAATGTATCCGACTACGTTCAAAAGGGAAATTTTTTTAAAGTTGGATTTTTAAAAAACTGTATAAAGCTATTGTTTTTAGATGCATTGTCAAATACAAAAGACTGTATATACAATATATATTTATATATTTGGGAATATATATTTTGAGAAATTGGAATTTTTGTAAGAAATTTTAATGAAATTGAACCAAAACGGTATTTTTAAGAAACACTTTACACAAAACTGTAATGCTGCAATCCTATTTTTTTTTTGTAGACAAGTTATAGAATATAACTATGAATGAAATGAACCAAAACCTAAGAAACATTTTGAGATTCAAAGAAGTGATGGGTAGTACGTACATATCCATTTTTTTTCATAAATTCACAATTTAAATTTTATAAAAACACCTATCAATGAAACAGTATTTAACAAACAATAAAAATTTTGGTTCATTTCATTGCCCATATTATTTAAAATACATGCTGAATTTTTTATGTAAATGCCTCTATTAGGTTCTTAGATATCATGTTAACGGTGGAGAATTTTTAGGAATATTAACGTTTTGAGAAAACTGAAGTTAAAGACAAATTTCAGCTTAATAATATGTGACCCTGGATGATAGGTCAGATATTACTTTTTCTAGAAAAGATAAACAGTTTTGGAAAGATGAAAGTCTGAACTACAAAAAATAACAATTAAAAAAATTCGCGAATGTGGTCGATAACCAGTGTTTTCAACGTAGTCTAATACCTTAAGGATTTCAACGTTTTTGTAGATATACATTTCAAGTACTGAATTTAAGGAAAATTTTTCAAATCATGTACTATTCATGGTTTAATTATGAAATAACCTTCTCATTGGATATAAAGTATATTAATTAAGATTCCTGTTAAACTCTCTTTGTAAACTTTCATTTTAAGCATTTTAAATTCTTGCTGAAAAAGGAAGGTTGCCATTATTTACATATTTGTAAAACCGTAAAAAAAGTTTAAAGGCATAAATTTCTGAGGGTTTTTTTTTTTTTTTGCTAAATTTTTTTAATAATTCTGATCAGTAAACTTTAATCAAAAATGTGTCTTTCAGATTATATATGATTACTGGTCTTAGAAAGTTTTTGCCACAAAATACAGATATCTCTATTGCAATAAGGAACACTTTCATTGAAATTAGTACATATTTTACTTTTATAAACACACACACACGCGCACACACGCACACACACACATATATATATATAATTATTGTATATCTTTATCCCTTCTTGTTGTTTTGATAAAATACAATTCAAGAGTTCTCGCAAATGTCTTTTCTAATATTCTATGCAATTTTTTTAAAAACTTTTCTCGTAATGATAACATAGAATTAAGTTTAGTACTTTTTCACTTTTAACACTAGATTTACGGATGTTGATTATATACCCATTTTTACTGAAGTGAGCCCATTTGACTTATACAAGAAAATTGAAATTTTTTGCGAAGAAAATAATTTCATATTAATTTAAATGAAGTGTTTATTATCAAAAAACTCACGGAAAACATTTTTTACATATAAACTCTGTTGTTGCAACACATTTTCCGCAAACATTTATATTACATTGGGCACAATGATTTGTACATCTATTTCTTTTGCATGATTGTTGACAATTCTTCCGTGTGTCAGTAGCACGAGTTTCTGTCATTGAAATGGAAGTGTTCTTCTCTCTATTTACTTCTTAGCTCTTCAGCCAATTGGAAAATAAAATCTTTTCGTGAAATATTTACTTGTCTCTTATCTGTTAAACCATTCTATGAGTGAAATTGGCTCACAACCGTGAAAATAGGTAAACCACATCCGAAATGAAGGGGTCTACGGGGAAGAGGAATGAACGTTTACATATATTTCATTTCTTAACTAAAAACAAAAGTTTGTTTTTAAAAAGTCATATTGAAGTTTTATATGTCTATATACACTGAAGTGACAAAAGTCATGGGATGACTGTTAATATCGTGTCGGTCCTCCTTTTGCCCGGCGAAGTGCAACAACTCGACGTGTCATGGAGTCCACAAGTCGTTGGAAGTCCTCTGCAGGAATATTGAGCCATGCTGCCTGTATAGACGTCCATAATTGTGAAAGTGTGGATGATGCAGGAGTTTGGGCACGAATGGACCTTTCGATGATGTCCCATAAATGCTCGATGGGATTCATATCGGGTGATCTAGGTGGCGAGATCATGCGCTGGAATTGTCCGGAATGTTCTTCAAACCAATCGCGAACAGTTCTGCCCCGATGACATGGCGCATTGTCATCCATAAAAATCCCATCGTTGTGTGGGTACGTGAAGTCCATGAATGGCTGCAAGTGATCTGCAAGCAGCTGAACATAACCATTTCCAGTCAATGATCGGTTCAGTTGCACCAGAGGACCGAGTCCATGCCATGTAAAAACAGCCCACACCATTATGCAGCCACCACCAGCTTGAACAGTGCCTTGCTGACAGTTTGGGTCCATGGATTCGTAAGGTCTGCGCCACACTCGAACTCTACCATCAGCTCGTAACAACTGAAATCGTAACTCATCTGACCACGCCACGGTTTTCCACTGGTCTAGGGACCAGTCGATATGCTCACGAGCCCAGGAGAGTCGATGCAGGCGATGTCGTGCTGTCAGTAAAGGCACTCGAGTCGGTCTTCTGCTGTCATAGCCCAAGGAAGACAAATTTCGCCGCACAGTCCTATCGGACACGTCCCTCGTACGTCCCACATTGATTCCTGCAGTTATTTGACGAAGTATTGCGTGTTTATTAACATTGACCATTCTACACAGATGTCGGCGGTTTCGGTCGTTAAGTGCAGGTGGTCGCCCACTGCGCTGTCCATGATGGGATGTGATGCCTGAAATTTCATACTCTCAGCACACTCTTGATACTGTGGATCTCGGAATG
>JAPMOQ010039177.1:2157669-2181367 GCA_026543055.1 Argiope trifasciata
TATTACTTCTTTCTACTATTTCATTCATTTTCTCTAATTATCTACAATGAAGTGTAAAAATGAAATAAATGCTGAATATGTGTTTTTAGTAATTAATTATTAGAAAATTAACACAATAGAATTACTGGTTCAAAAATTTATATAGATTTAATTTCCTCTTTAATACTACCAGCGGGTGACCGAGCTCCGCTCGGAGAAAACAGGTATCGAAGCTAACTCGAAGATTTAAATTTTCAATTGTGATTTATCAAAACAATACATGCCATAAGAAAATTTGTGAAACCATTGGTGAAAAGATAACCGGTTCAAGTGCACCATTGTAAACTATTCTAAACAAAGTTAGAGTTTGGAAAGGGAACTATTCTATACAAAGGTAAAGATTGAAGTGTGTTGAAGTTCAATATTTTTGACAAATTTATTTAGAAAAACCAAACATATATACATACATAAGAAACATATTATAAACCTATAACAGCATAAACATAAAACTTTATTAGTTCGCCATATTGGCTATAGATGGCAGCACGTTACCGCTTGAAAATTTAAGTAGCCATTATGGCGAACTAATAAAGTTTGAAAATATCCTATCTGTAACTGCGAACTGCTCGACCGTAGCTCTTCAAAACCGGCGCCAATCGATTCCTCGTGGCCAAAAACCCCAGACCCCCAAGTTTACCGGAGTTTATCAATTCTGGGGCGATTTTCGACTTGGCAACCATTTCTCGTATTATAGTATTAGATATTGATGCTATTAATTTCGTGAAAATGGATTGTTATTGAGGTGTTTTATTTGAGAATTTTATCTTGAAAATACTATTGTTCTTAATATGATCAGGAGTATTTTTTAAAATTTTTTGTATGTATTTGGAAAACCTTAAAAAAGTTTGAAGGCATAAATTTCTGAGTTGTAGGGTTTTTTTTTTGTTGTTGTTATTGCTAAATTTCTTTAATAATTCTGATCAGATCTTGTATGTTTTTGTTAACCTGAAGTTTGAGAAAGTTTTTTAAGTACTTAAAGTTGAATAATATATTTTTTTATTATGATGCTTATTTTGGAAATTTTTCATGCTTGAAGCTTTTTTTTAAAAATAAATATTTTTTTTAAAAATAAATATTTAAAAAATAATATATTTAAAAAAAATATATATTATATAATAAAAAATAAATATATATATTTAAAAAATATATATTATATAATAAAAAATAAATATATATATTTAAAAAATATATATATTGCCGCCGTTAGATAGAATATTTTTCCATACATCTTCGACTGTAAGAGAGCATTTTATCATTACTGTGAGAGAGTATTATTCTATTGCTTCAATTAATATAAATTCCATTAATCTAAACAAATTTTAGATTAATGGTATTTACATTATTAAAAGAAAAAAGATATAAATGTATATTGATATCAGGAATGAGTTTTTGAAAGTCACAGGAATCTTTTAATGTTAATATTTTTCTTTGACCTAGTTTTAAAACTTTAAAAAAATTATAATTTTAGCCATCGACATTAAAAAGTTTTTTTTTCTTCTGTAATCCTTTTTTTATTCCTCAAAAACTTGGCGAATGTTTTAATAACTTTTCAGTAGTTACTGCTAGAATTTATTATCTCATTATCAAAATTTTATAACGATAATAGAATTTTGTTCGGTAGAAACAAGTTCTGCAACTAAAGAATATGAAATTTGACTTTCCTCCTTTATCTTCTTGTTTCTGCTTGGAGATAATTCTTAAATTCCTTATACACGTTATTGTCAAACAAGAACAATTATTTTAAAAAACAATAAAATTCTCTTTTTTCAGATTAAATAATTTGCATTCCAAATGGTATACAAAAAAGCATTCAAAATAAGTAACATCCTATGAAAGCAATTCTTATAACTAATCGTTTAAAATTAAAAATAAGAATATTTAAATATTAATTTTGTATTTCATTAGATTTTGTAAATAATGCCATCTTGAGTCCAAGGCTCAAAATTCTCATAATCAAAATAATTCAGGCGCATTTTACATAACCTTACTTTTTAACTGCTGAGTATACTCCAAATAGTTAATCTGAATTTTTTTTAAAGAACTTAAGAGAGACGAAGGAAATATTCAAACTTTTAAAACTATAATGAAGCACTAAAATATTTAAAAAATTGAGAGTGCAATATGAGCTTTATGCCCCAACAAGATATTGGCGCTTTCTCAATGCACCAACAAGATATTGGCGCTTTCTAAAAATGTTACTTTTTTAAAAAACTATTTGTGGATCCTGGGAGTGTTCTTCAACAACTATATGAATATGCAAATTTGTCTCACACTCAGGGTATCTGCTGCTTAAGCATTACTTTACAAGTGTGCTTACCCATTCCAAATTACCAGTATTATGAAGCAACACCACAAATGATATGACATTAAAGCATTGACGATGAATAAATTTGTTGTGAGCGATTGACTATGAAAATCAAAGTTGTTTGGGTCTTACATCGATATTATAGTACAATTCTCAAACATGTTATTAGTGGTTAAGTCAGCTTTCATTTCCATTTCGAAATTCCGTAAGCAGGCGCGAACAATAAAATTATAGTCATCAAATTGTTTTCGGCAATTCTACTATTGGTATACTTTTGGAATTAAAAAAAAAAAAAATGTTGCTTTCCTTCATCTTCAATAGAAAAATCATTTTTTTTTTTTTTTTTTTTTTTTGTCAACTAGAATATTTATTTGAAAAAGAAATTTTGAATTCGAAAACAGTTGCTCTTTTTTCACATTGTTTGAGTAAAACATTCAAACCTGGATTTCAAACAGAAATATAATTAATAATTTTTCAAATCTGAGCTGCCATTTTCTTATTTTTACATGTGAATGTCTTTTTTTTCTGTATCAATTTCTGAATGAATAAATTATCATAAAATGAACTAAATTAAATTAATAAAAGAGTTAAATTTCATTTTTCCAAGGTGTCAAGGCAAAATGAAATTACTTAATACTATTTTACTTTTCCAATGATTAATGATTCTTCGAAATATTTATCTCAAAAGTTCTTACTTTTTAAACAATATTTACTATATTTATACTATAGAGCTATGTAAGCACTCTTTTATGTTATAATATATTACTGAGGATACTTAAACTATCCTAAATAGATTATAAATTACTAAACATTCCTTTTTGTCAATGTTATTATTTTGTTAGTTATTTTATTGTTAAAATAATATTTTTTATATAAAGTAGTAAAAAGCTTAGTAACGCAACAAATTTTCAAAACGGTAAAATTACTTTTTGATTAAATAAAACAAATTATATATTATAAGAATTAAACTCATCTTTAACATATATAGCTGAGAAATAATGTATAAAACGGATAATATTTGAAATTATATTCTCTATTATAGCTTTAACGGTAGATATCAAATTTAAATAGCTATAATTTTTTAAGAACATGTACTTTTAAAATGCCAGATATTTAATTCTGTTTGTTAAAAAATATATCAAATTCTCATCATAGGTGGAATTTTTCTTTGAAATGTTAACAGGCTTTAGTGCCATTTTTTTTATCTTCAATAATTGAAAAACAGAATTTTATTTATGCTTTACAAATATTTAATTTAATTATTTAACTTTCTTAACTTAGAACTGTTTTAAATTACGTAAATTATTCGAATCCAAAATCATCTTTTATTTTATATTTTATGCATTGTACTATTTTACACGAAAGATAAATTTTGAAAGGCTTCTTAACAGCTTTTTTTAGATATATATATAAAGCAATATTTACAAATTAAATTTCTTTAAATGATTACGAAATACATAGATATTATTTTTTAAAAAACTAATTTCAAACGTCTTTAATTATTAGAGTTTATTTTTTTCGTACGCTATTTCATTCGAAATTCCGATAAAAATGTTGAAGTGAATTTTCCTCTAGTAAAGAAAAACGATATTCTGTTCGTTAGGAATGAAAAGTTACTGCAAATCAGTTCAACGCAAATAAAGTATTTTAATTCAATTATAAGAAACAAATAAATAAATACAATCGTATTGGCAACAAATTTGCAGTTACTTTTCATTCCAAACGAACAGAATATATTTTATCTTTACTAGAGGAAAATTAACTTCAACATTTGTATCGGAATTTCTAATGAAATAGGGCATGAAAAAAATAAACTCGAATAATTAAAGATGTTTGGAAAATTAGTTTTTTAATAATATCTATTTATTTCGTAATCATTTAAAGAAATTTAATTTGTAAATATTGCTTTATCTAAAAAAAGCTGTTAAGAAGCCTTTCAAAATTTATCTTTCATGCAAAATAGTACAATGCGTAAAATATAAAATAAAAGATGGTTTTCGATTCGAAAATAATACTGCATTTATTTATTTGTTTCTTATAATTGAATTAAAATGCATTATTTGCGTTGAACTGCTTTAATTTTCCCAAGTTTGCATTTGCATAATTTTTAATAGGATAATTTTCTATGAATTTTGGTTATTTTGTACGCTAGATCAAGGTATACCTTTTTACTGGTCTTTTCTTCAGAATTTCACATCTCGTGCCCCGCCACAGCTCGTTTTTAACTCTAAGGAGCCAAAACAAATGTCTTATGTTAACATATTTTAATGACGTTTAATGGTCTGGTGGGCAAAAATTTTTTAATTGAGAGCATATGAAAAAAAAAGAAAGACAACTTCCAGCATGAGGCGTTGCTAGTGCTGTTGCAAGGGTGTGTGCGTTTATTGATTTTATTCATTTTATCATGTACGAGCACTCGTGCGTGAGATTCTTTGCTTTTCATACACACTTCTTAACATTCTGGAATGTCTGGACCTGTATTCATAAAAAGTTTTTTGTTAAGCGTCGTAGGGATTATGCTGTAATGACTTACTTTTTCTTTATGAAGATTTTATCATGAAGAAAAGCTAAACTGAGTTGAAATTATGCAAAGATTCACTTTTGATCCTGTCATTTATTTTGTCACGTTATGAACTGAAACATTTTAGTACATTTTTTTTAACTATACTTATTTATTTATTGTGTTCTAACCGCTCTCAGCGGCCAGTGGCATAATTTTTACAGTACTGTTAAGAATTTTATAGGGATTTCTGAACATGTGATTTTTTAAAGTAGGGGAAACACAGGGATCTCATTAAAAAGTATTTGTTTAGGTCAGCAACTTTTATCAATCACTCGCAGCATGGGAATTACTGACTAAAGAACTTCATAAATCGTTTCTTGAATGAATTAAGCAGAGAAAGTAGAATTGGATCAGAAAATAAGAGAATATTTTAGAATGGCTTTGCTATGAGCTAAATTGAGGTAAAACTTTAGAAGTTAATTTGGAATTTAATTCAGATGTTAGAATATCATTACACACACACACACACACACACACACACACACACACACACACAATATTGTATAGTTATTGAACACAAATGTCATGCAAGTCAGAGGTAACAACTTCATTATTGATTAGGTGAGAATATTTTGGGGAGACCAATCATGAGAGTTTTAAAATTTAATTAAATTTTATCGTTTTTCGGAGTAATTTCCAAAAATATTATCTAATACTATAATACGAGGAATGGTTGCCAAGTCGAAAATCACCCCAGAATTAATAAACTCCGGTAAACTTGGAGGTCTGGGGTTTTTGGTCACGAGGAATCGATTGGCGCCGGTTTTGAAGAGCTACGGTCGAGCAGTTCGCAGTTACAGATAGGATATTTTCAAACTTTATTAGTTCGCCATAATGGCTACTTAAATTTTCAAGCGGTAACGTGCTGCCATCTATAGCCAATAGGGCGAACTAATAAAGTTTTATGTTTATGCTGTTATAGGTTTATAATATGTTTCTTATGTATGTATATCTGTTTGGTTTTTCTAAATAAATTTGTCAAAAATATTGAACTTCAACGCACTTCAATCTTTACCTTTACTTTACCTTTGTATAGAATAGTTCCCTTTCCAAACTCTAACTTTGTTTAGAATAGTTTACAATGGTGCACTTTAACCGGTTATCTTTTCACCAATGGTTTCACAAATTTTCTTATGGCATGCATTGTTTTGATAAATCACAATTGAAAATTTAAATCTTCGAGTTAGCTTCGATACCTGTTTTCTCCGAGCGGAGCTCGGTCACCCGCTGGTAGTAAAACAATCTTACATTACCTTAATCCCCCCCCCCCCCAACAAAAATATCTTTTCAACTATATTAAAGATTTTATGGTATAAATATATTTAATCGATTTTGAAAGAAAATATTTTGATTCTATTTTCTAAAGTTAAATTTGAGAATTCTGAACGAATATGAAACAAATCCCGATATGCAGTAAATGATTTCTTTCATTATCATTCTGAAAGAACACCGAGTTTAACAATTCTGAAAGAATACACAAATCTAATACACAAAAATGAATATTTGTTTGTTCGTACTTTATATAGTGTCGAACCGTTCATCTTTTTTTGATAAAGCATTGCCAAATTGATCGATTGCACTTAATATTATTTATTCGGCAAAAGCAATGCGTTGGTACCATTTAGTAAGTAATAAAAATGCTTGAATATAAATTAAGTAGATATTTTAAATAAATACATTTTCCAAATTGATATTTTAATCAAAATTCTGAATAATTATATCTTTTTTATTATTTGAAGTTAAAAAACTGTCGTTTGTAAGTTTATTTATTTTCAAATTAATAATTGATTTAATTTCATGGATTTTCTTTTTTAGCTAATCATATGTTGACCGAGAGCAGTTAATTTGAAAAATAAAGTCTTTAAACGCATAGCAAGTAAGGGAGAAATCGAAGTATGCATTATTCGAGTGTTAAATAGTAAACATTTCACGCGAAAACTTTCTTTAAAATGATAGTTATTTAGATAAACACGCAACTCTGTATACTATACATAAATCCGCAACCGAACATCACATTTTCGTCTTCATAACAAATAGCAACTTTAGTGAAAGCCATTTTCTGTTTCTTCTTTAATGGACTCCGGTATCATTAATATAATATTAACCACCGCTTGCGCAACAGAATAACAATGTTTCGTGCATCATAAAAAGTGGTGGGCGGTTATAGTAGTAGTGGTGTATCTTTTTCTGAAATGCTTAGAGCTTCTGGTTTCATTGCAACTGGAAGCGTCCTAGATTTCTGCTTTTATTTGAATCGTACATGGAAGCTAAACTGATTTTCAAAATAAAATGTACGTTTTATAAAATAAGACATGAAGAAAATTAAACAACTATAAGCAAATTGTAATAGGTTTCGTTATAATGGTAATTATTAATTATTGATTTTTTAATTCAAAATAAAATGAACATTTTAATACAAAAAAAGTAAATAACTATAAGCAAATTGTAATAAGTTTTGTTCTAATGGTAATTATTGATTTTAACATTTCTTCTTAATAGTAAGATTTAAAAATATAAAATTGAACAATGGGTTGATTACATTTTTAAATTTAATATTTTATTGTTCTATAAATTTTAAGAATATCCAAAAGAGGGAAGATGATAGAGTTTTACACTTGGTATGAAGTTCTGAATGCAATTGAATTTGCTTTGGATAATTGTTGTTTCTTCATAGATGATACAAAAGTATATATTGATAGGAGTATTTTAAATATAGGATATTTTAGAAGAAAAAGGAAAATGTTATAATATTTTATTCCCGAAATGCAAAAATAGAATTTATGTTAAAGAAATCAAAGAATTTATATTAAGGGATCTATATAAACAGAATTTGAAATGCTAATTTTTTCGGCATCCTACAGAAAGTTATACTATCACAATTAATACTGCTATGCATACATAATTTTATAAATAAAAGTTTCGTCTTAATTGGTTGAATTGCAGACTGCGTTCTTTTCTCGGACGCCAACTACGAGTTATCTCGTGTTTGCCATTTTTATGCAGCTACGATTAAACTCGTCGTATGTCAGTGCTCATATCGATAGATGGCTTATGGGAAAAGAACAACGTTGGCTTGCATGAACAGAAAATTTATTAAAAAAACGAACCAAAAATATAATTATAAAAATGAGTTCAAATGAGTGAGTATCATTTTAGGCCAGAATTCTGAACATTGCCGTGTCATTCAACGTGTTAACATAATCATTCATTACAAATCGCTACGCTTAACATGATTGTAATGAGATAAAGGTAAACTATTCTTAGAGATGAAACTCCTCAACCATGTTTATCTTCAAACCAATTTCATTTTCATCTCATTCTGAAAATTTTCGTGGCCTTCATCGTGTAAATAGCATTAAATTATAAGATGAACCGATATTTGAAATAAAAAAAGTAGCAAATAAAACTGACAATGCTGAAAGAAAAAGAATTTTTTTCTATGCACGTCGATTAACAGGCATTTTTAATTGTAACATCTAAAATAATTCCCAGAAATACACGAGAAAATGGGAAATGAAACGCTGAAACTAATAATTATGAAACGCTGTTCTAAATTTTTGTGCTACTAGAAAACCAGAGTGGAAAAAAAATTTATGAAGAATTTAAGCGCTCTAAATTCGCTATTCTGTATTCGCTAATAATTTATCCTATTATGTGACTCACACTTGACTCATTTCCAAGAAATGTCTTCAAAGCAGGCGTACATATTTTCCCCTCTTCAATATTGCTTGATGTAATGACCATCCATTCTCTTGTATCATAACAGATTTTTTTTTTGACATTATCATTGATAAAGATTGTAAAAATAATACGATCGGAGAAAAATTTCTATATATACCATAAAATATAATTTTGTGACTCTAAAAATGCATGATGCTGAACATTTGTTTCGATTTTTACGTTACACAAATTTATTATCTGAAATAGCTTTATGGTATCCAACTAACGTTCGAATTAAAATTTTTGAAAAATTAGATTTTTAAAAAACTATTGAAAGCTATGGTTTTTAGATGTATTGTTAAGAATAATACAAAATAACTTAAGTACGAAACAATTCTTTTAAAATATCATATAATTTGAGAAATAAGAAAATTTGTAATAAATTTTAATGAAATAGAACAAAAACGGAAATTTAACCTCTACACTAAAGTGCAATGCATCAATCCTGTTTTTCTTTGTTCACAAGTTATAAAATATGATGATGGATGAAATGAACCAAAATCTAAGAAAACTCTTGAGAATGCAAATAAGTGATGGGTAAAAATAGACGTATATATGCCTTTTTTCCATAAATTATCAACTTTATTTTTCTAAAAACACCTATAAAGGAAAAAGTATTGCACCAACAATAAAACTTTTGGTTCATTTCATTATACACATCATTTAAAATACACTCTGCAATTTTAATTTTAATTTCTCTATTAATTTTTGAGATATCGTGTTAAAAGTGAAGAAGTTTTATGAAAATCAAAAGTGAAGTTAAAGACAAATATTAGCTGAAAAATGTTTTGCTTAAAATCCCGCTGATCAAACCTCCCTTTTCCTATAAAAGATAAACTGTTTTGAAAAGAGAAAAATCTGAACAACAAGAAATATCAATAAAAAAGCGTTCTCCAATGTGTCTGTCTCCGTAGTCGGATAGCTTAAATTAATTTCTGCTCCTTATACTTAAGTATGGTAATTATTATACCTATTATTTTAATCCTTTTTTAATTTAAACTTCGCATTAAAAAATAGAAAGTTGCTCTTTTTTGTGAAGGATAATATCTCAAATAAATAGCTTTAAAGATGCAGCAAGCATTTTTTTAAAATAAGATTTATCAAGAATATCTGTCTGTCTTCCAGTAAAAGTCTGCACGCAATAAAGGCACTTTTATTGAAACTCCCCAATTAACATGTTTTTAAAATGTTAAGCAAGCGTAGTAAAAAGATATAAAATGCAATAGGTTCTACATTTACTTTCTGTTCAAGTTCTTACATAAAAAATAATAACAATAAATCACAGACATTTTTTTAATGTCGCCGAAACCTTTTTCGATTTGTTTGTTTATATACTTTTGATTGTGTGAAAGATATCTTGGCTGTTTTGTGCTAAGAATTATCGTTAACTAGCTGGTACCCCACGAGTTGCTGCTGCCGAAAAAATGAAGTGCAATCAATCAATAACTTGGAAGTGTTTTATCGAAATGGGATGAACGGTACGACAGTACATAAAATACGATCAGATAAATATTCATTTTTATGTATTAGATTCGTGCATTCTTTTAGAATTACAAAGATTGGTGTCTTTTCAGAATGGTAATGAAAGAAACTATCTATTGTGTCTCGTGACTCGTTTCATATTTGTTTTGAGTTCTCAAATTTAATTTTAGAAAATGAGATTAAAATATGTTCTTTTAAAATTGATTCAACATAGAAAACATATTTGTACCATAAAATCGTCAATATAGTTGAAAATATAATTTTTGGAAAATTAAGATGGTGCAAAATTATTGGTGCTATAATATTTCTTGGAAGTTACTGCGTAAAACCCTAAAATGTAATTAAAATTTTAAACTCCCAGGATTAGTCACCGCAAAATTGTCTCGCATAATCCGTCATAACGTTGTTACCGCTGAGAATGACTTACATGGCATTTGTGTACAATAGTTATACAATATTAACCAATAATTTGGATTTAGCATTTCTACTGGATCTATTTGTGTCTCCTCGATGAGTTATTTGTACATTAATCCTTGGCAAACAAATGCGGTTGAGATACGAATTTATTTTTATTCCTAATACGGAAATGAAAATAAGAAGATACCATCCACATATAATCCAAACACTGTCGGTACATGGGAGATTCCCTGCCTATTCCCAAAGGTATGGAAGAAGGCAGGAAAATAAATGCATTTGTGGAGAAATGGGTGCTGTTTACCGCTATTTAATGGAATGTGTGGAGGTCTCAAGAGTTAAGGGGAAAAAATGAAGATTGTAAATAATGATTTAAGTACAGTACTGATGGTACCAGGTCATCTCAAAACCATGAGGGACATGATGACGAAGATGGATAGATTCATTCCAACTGTTTGAAAGAGTGCAGATGAGTTGTTGTTTGACTGTTCGGTCAATGTAAGGTTGAACAATACTTATTCAGCAATCGACCCCAACAAATCCTGTCGATACTGTTACGTTCAGTGGTGGTGGGGTGATCGGCTGTATACAACAAGAAGAAGATCTGAATTTATTAAAAAGTTTTTAGCTAATTGCACTATCCCTATAACCATCCCGTATGTGTAAACAATAAGCTGACCAACTTTCATCGCCATCGGATGAACGGTTTAGGAAGGCATACAGACAAACATTCATATTTATTTATACAGATAACTAAGAGTGAGATATTCAAAGACCTAAAACAGGCAACTGTCCAAAATTATTTGAGGGATTAGCTATTTAACCGTAACCTCCTCATGCTGTTCTGAGGCCTTTCAATCTGATATCTGGGCAGCGCTCCGTCCCAAAAAGTCGCGCACAACCGGATACATCCCTAAATCTGAACCCGCGGACAGACTCGGTGAGCTCAAGGCCGCCCTGCGTTTCATCCCGCCAAGGGGCGGGCGTGAGAAAAAGCAGGTAGGTCAGAGCTCGGGTCAAGACAGATAAACCGAGGCGCAAGACAGATTCGGAAATGTTGTCTCGTCTGAAGGGATCCAAAAGTATCTCGTTTCTCCTGTTATAGGGCGATTGTATAAGTAAGCACTTCTTTGATTCCTTTGTACCACTCCCATTCTTCGGGAACAATAAAGAAGCCATTCGATCTGTATTCGCTTCCAACAGACGAGGACCTCAAGCATCTTATGATGCGTTGACATTTACATTTTATGGAATACATTTTCTGCTTATCCATATTTTGATGTTAAATGGATACTTGTCTTTTCTTTCTCACTTTCTTTTCTTTCTTACTTTCCTTTCTCCTTTCCTCTTCTTTCCTTCTCTTCTTTTTTTTTTTTTTTTTTTTGTGTGTGTGTGTGTGTGTGTGTAGATATAAAAATATTTCTTTAAAATTCTTGCGTGTAATATCTATTTAAAATCTTGTATACTGTATAAATATTGTGCCACTGAATAATGGATACTTTTCTTTTCTTCTCTTTGTTATTTTCTTTTTTCTTCTTCTTTTTTGCAAATATAAAAATATCGATCTAAAATTCCTGCATGTAATATCGATTTGTAAATATCTATTTAAAACCTTGCGAATTAAATAAATATTGTGCCACTGAATAATGGATACTTTTCTTTTCATTTCTTTCTCTCTTTCTTTTCTTCTCTTTCTTATTTTCTTTTATTTTCCTTCTTATTTTCTGTTCTTTTCTTTTTCTTCTTCTTCCTCTTTTCTTTCTTTTCTTTTTTTGTAAACATAAAAATATCTATTTAAAATTCTTGGGTGTAATATATATTTGCAAACATCTATTTAAAACCTTGCGCACTGAATAAATATTGTGTGGAAAGAGTTCTTGATAGTGGGTCAGTCGTACAGGAGGATTCTTTACGTCTACAAAATTCTGTTGTTTATGGAAAGGAATTTTTGGGGGGTGGAGGGAAATTAAAGGTGCTAATGAGAGAAGAAACAGCATTCACTTTTGTAATTTAATTTTCGATTTAAAAAAAGTTAAACGTCTTTTGTGTACGTGCTTTGGGTTTAGTTTAGTTATATTAATGTCCCGTTTAAAGCAACACGAGGGCTATTTTGGGACGGACCTCGTAATTTTGAACCAAGATCAGATGACGAGGACTACACCTAAACTGGCACCCCCTCTCCACACCACACCACACCAACGACAGGACGTTTGGCCTGACAGATTTAACGTGCAAGAGACCCCCTCACACGACGGGTTTTCGGTGGAATCGAGTCTCAAACCTGAAACCCTCCGGTTCCGAAGCCGAGACCTTACCACCAGGCCACCGCGGCCCTCATACGTGCTTTGGGAATGATAATTATTTAAAATCTCCTTATTACACTTGTACCTTTACATAGTTTTTTCTTTTATATTTTCTTTTAAATTTGATCAGATGTAGAAAATGTATTTATACCATAAAATCATTAATATGAAATCATAATCATAATCATAGTAGAAAAGATAATTTTTTGAAAATTAAGATGGTGCAAAATTATTCGTATTACAATATTTTTGGTGGTTACTGCGAACAATAAACCCACTAAAATTCAATTAAAATTTAACAACCCTATGTTGCTCACCCGAAAATTTTCTCGCACAATCTGTCATAAAGTTGTTACCTCTGAGTCTGACTTGCTTGATATTTGCGCACAATATCTACAAAATATTAACCATTCACTCGGATTTAGCATTTCTACCAAATCTATTGTCTCCTCGTTGAGTTATTTGGAGATGAATCCTTGATAGATAAATGCTGTTGAGATTCGATTTTTAAAATTTTTTAAATAATTGCGCTATCCCTATAACCATCCCGTAGGTGTAACCAATAAGCTGACCCAGTTTCATCGCAATCGGATGAACGGTTTAGGAATTCATAAGAGACATACAGACAAACATTCATTTTTATTTATATCGATGGTCACAGCCCTTCAATTGATGAAGTTGGATACCGGATAAGGTATCTTCTTTGTTACTTGAAAATGTTCACATTTCTGAGGTTGATACCAAAATGTTCTTCGAGTTACGACAAAAAACCCATTAGCATAACTGAGTTAGATAAATTAAGAAAAGCCAATTATTATACTTTTCTAAAATTTCTGCTGTACTCTGTGTTGAATATATTACTAACTAGCCGCCCTTGGCGACCAGCTGGTTCGCCATGAGTAAAGCGTTCTAAATTGTTCAATTAAATCACATATTCATTAGCCTTGAAGTCATTCCGGGCTTTGATTGACCTGAAATTAATATTTTCTTTAAGATGATGAACGGAAAGTTCTAAAAGTACACCTTTGTTTAATAATATTCTTTAATTTTATAATCAGTCAGTTTTAACCATCGGTTATGCTTCCAAAATATTAAAAAAAAATTCGATGATTTGCCAAAATATTAAATATGTTTTTTTAAAGAAAGCGAGAAAGGGAAAAAAAGTATTAAATTAATGATACAGATATTGCAAACAATTACATAAATATGCCATTAAGTCGGGATTTCAATGCATATCCTGTCTAAATTCAATCAGGTTTACCGTAAATAAAGAAGATTTATTGAGTTAATGATATAGATATTGCAAAAGATTGTAGAAACCTTTGCTTTGCATTTATTTTTTAAAGGAAATATCACATTTTATATTTCTTTTATTTTACCCAGTCACGTGCTGAAAGTTGCATTTCTTTAGATTTATTTTGCGATGATAATTTTTTTTTTATTTGAACTTCCGGCATTCTTTTATTTTATCCAGTCACGTGCTAAAAAAACATGGTTAAAATATTTCTTTAAAAATTCGTTAAATATAGAAGCCTTAGTTATACATTAAAATACTGATGCCATTAGAAGGCTAATTTTTTAATCTTTAAATGGATGTAAAAATCATGTTTATGCGATCATATTTTCGGAAGTTATAGCGGAAAAACGTCGAAATTTCGCTTAAATTTTAATTAATTCACATTCTAATTAAAAATTCGAAAAAAGGGCTCCGAGGTGCACATTCCGGACCTCCAAGGTATACATGTACCAAATTTGGTAGCTGTGCGTCCAACGGTCTGGCCTGTAGAGCGCCAACACACACACACACACACACACATTGAGCTTTATTATAAGTATAGATGATTAAGGTACCCGCCTACATTGAAAAATACTGGTTATCGAACACATTGGCGATGTTTTTTTTATTATTATTTCTTGTAATTCAGACTTTTCTCTATCCAAAACAGTTGATCTTTTCTAGGAAAAAAAAGACCCGATAAGCGTCACATATTTTGAAAGAAAAATTTGGCTTTGAATTCAATTTTCTCAAAACTTTAATTTCCATAAAAATTCTACACCGTTAACAAATCTCAAAAACGGATGAAGGTATTCACATAAAAATTTCAGCGTGTGTTTTAAATAATATGGGCAATAAAATGAACCTAAAGTTTTATTCTCGGTGAAACACTTTTTCATTTATGGTTTTTTTTTTCGAAAAATTAAGTTGTGAATTTACGGAAAAAGTGCATATATGCGTATATATTTACCCATAACTTCTTTGCATTTCAAGATTTTTTCTTAGATTTTGATATATTTTATTCATCATTATATTCTATAACTTGCGTACAAAGAAAAATAGGATTACTGCATTACAATTTTGATTCCATTTCATTATAAATTGACTGTAAATTTTCTTATTTCTTAAAGTATATTTTATTTTCAAATAATTTTTTTGTGTGTTTATGGTATTTATAATTGACAATGCATCTAAAAACCATAAATAGTTTCTGAAAAATCCAAAAACAATTTTTGAAAAATCCAATTTTGCAGTCATATACCTATAGAAAGTAAAAATGAGCAATCTTCTTTCGATGTCCCAGGATAGTTGAACGCTCAAGTTCACGTCCTTGCTAAACATGCTACCTTACGATACTGTATCAAGTGTACATTGACGCCTCAAGAGGAAGTCATTTTATCTCATTAAAATGATCGAGTACAGAAACTTTGATTTATGAGGAGTTGCAGGCAAATTATACAAACGGAACCGGATCACTTTTTTTCTTTATGCTGTATTAGAATGCAGAAAACATCCAAAGTAGTAGACAGCACAGTCAAAACAGTCGAAAACAAGTCTTTTATACTTACTGCTTGTTATGAGCAGACAGTTTTTAATATTCATCAACTTTTCTAAACTTTAACTCCAGAAGATCAAGTAGAGTGATTATCAAAACAATTTATCACTAAATATTGCTTGTTTGTTTTAATTTTATAAAATAACTCGATTTTTTAAAAAATTGCTTTGAAGCTTCGATGCTTCGAATGTTGTGTAAAAAAGTTCTGTATATATATCAATTGTATCTTTGTTCCAATAGGTGATTAAATCTTCATTATATTTAGCCTTGTGGCGTTGGCAACAGGAGCTCTTATAGCTCAAGTGCATTCTACTTTTGGCGTTGGCAATAGCTAGAAATGATTATTATTATTTTAGAATAACTGACTGATGGAACTTTGTAAATGTTATCATTTTACTATTTTATTTTGCTACAGTCCAAACTTTGAATTTAGTAGATCATCAATGTGTATCGCATATTATTTCATCAACTATTTAAAGTGATTTAAGAATTAATAATTAAATATATGTTTTTAATGGATGAAGTTATATGTTATTCTCCATCGCTAAAGTCTCTTTCAATTTTATTGTTGTAGTAAATGCTAAATAATAGCAGGAATAGAATGTAAGAATTAAGTTTTCATTAAAAATAGCGATTTTGTTCTTGAAAAACATGACTAATCAAAACAATATATTTGTGTTATTATTTGTCGAGTTTTGTTAGTTATTAAAGGAACATGTCTCACTATTTTCAAATTTCACTTTAATTAATTTCTGTATAGAACTTTTATATTTAACGGAAATGTTCCGATTTCGATTTTCTTGATATACATTATATTGCGTTTCATATTAAGTTTTGCAATGAGGTAAAAAAAGAATATGCATTTGGGCCTGAATTTAAGAGATTTTGTCTTAAATTTGACATTTATACACCATTTTGTAATAAAATTCAGAAACTAAACTTCATAAGCTTAGACCCAGGTTCGGTAATCTATTGAAACGAAGAGTCAAAAGTAAAAATTAACCAAATTTTCCAGTTCTTGGAGAACCACCAAAAATTTTCTTTTTTAATATTATAATATTTTCTTGTATATATTTGATTTTTGATTTAAAATAAACGGCTTTAAATATGGAATAATCTATTCGTAGAAAAGCACAAATATAGATAGTTACATCAATGGGAACATTGGCTTTACATGTCTTTTGAAAGATTGGTTAAATCTAGCTTATAGTTTGTTGTTTTAAGTTTCAAGCACGATTCTAGATTTTTATTTGTTAGTTGACTTCTAAACTTACTTTTTACTATATTCTTGCAAGAGAACACTTTCTCACATGATCATGTAGACTCGAAAATCGTCAGAACTCCATATACCTTCTTCACCACACTGTCGCATTATGGAAGACTATTAAATGAGTCGAATATGAGGGTTTCAACTAACGGAATTTCTTTTAGAACTGTCCACTTGTGCCTGCGTGATGTGCATGGATTTCTGGACCTCCAACTCTTCCAACTTGCTCTTTAGTTCTGTGAACATGCCACTCCATAAGTCTTTGGTATTCAGACCCAACGGTGACTGTTTGGATGAGAATGAGATGAAATGCAATTGACTTGGAGATGAACATTGTTACGGAGTCTCATCTCTAAGAATAGTTTAAATTTATCTCATCATAGTCATGTTAAGAAGCGATTTGTAAGGAACGATTATGTTAACACGTTGAATGACACGGCAATGTTCAGAAATCTGGCCTAAAATGACACTCACTCATTTGAAGTTTCTATAATTATATCGTTTTGTTAGTTTTTTAATAAATATTCTGTTTATGTAAGCCAGCATTGAGGTTTTTGTTCTTTTCAAACGAGCCATGTATCGATATGAGCACTGATGTACTACGAGTTTATTCGTAGCTGCACAAAAATGGCAAACACGAGATAACTCGTAGGTGGCGTCCTAGAAAAGAACGCAATCGATATCTCGTAGTTGGCAGTCAACGTGTAAACTAAAAAATGATCAAAAGTGTATAAATTCTATTTTGATTAATGTTTTTTATTCGGATAATATTATAAGAATTTTTAGGTTCTAAATTAATAAGTAAGGGGGAAAAACACAATATAGCTTAAAATGTTAAAAGCGTATTAACAGTAGATATACTAAACAAAAAGGCTTACTTTATAGGGTTTTATGAGGAGTGCAAAAAAAGGCTATTAATTCACAGAAATTATTTTCCTCTACACTATATTTTCCTCTCTGACATACCTAGTATATCAAGGAATACGAAGTATAGAGAAACGATATACGAAGTGTAGAAAAAATATATCAATCGTCAAAAAAATCGAAATCGAGAGTTTGACAAATTTAACACAGTACGAGATGATTCGTAGTTGGCGTCCGAGAAAATGACTCAATCTACGAGTTATACCGTCGTTGGCAGTCAACGAGTTACCATATTTTGTTGTGAAATTAGGCACTTAAAAATATATTTTCTCTATTTTTAAGAGTTTTGACAATAAATTATTAATTTTTCTTATGGAACTGGAGAGCCGCAACTTTACATCAAAAGAGTCGCAGGTTGCCGACCCGTGGTCTACATGGTTCCATTTTTTTATTATTAAAAAAAAAACGTTCTAAAACAAACAATCATGATTCCAATAGTGGTTTTATGGGACTTCTTGTGTACAGTCATCATTTTGTATGATTACTTAGTCAACATTTATTCTTTTTATGGATTTATATCAAGTCTGTTTATTTTAGATGTTCTTATTTTAGATATTTCAGATTTCATGATTTAGACTTGTTTTACATCTACAGTTTTGCAATGTGAAAACCGGCTCATTGTTCTTTATCAATTATCATCAAAAATTTTCAATGTTTTTAGAATTTCAACACCTTTTATACAAAATCACCATGCATATTAAGATCACGATCTTGCTTATCCACCATACGTTTGGCGCAGTATGGCCAAGAATGGCTCTTTGCGCCAATAAAAATCAACCAACCGACCAAACTAGCGTCCAGCGAAAGATTTCGCCGTTGCAGAGAAACCGAAAAAAAAAAAAAAAAGACTCCATGGGATCCACGGCGGGAAAAAAAAGGGGAGTGAAGCTGTTTGGTGGGTCGGAAGGGTTGAGCGTCGTCCATTGTGTTGCTCTAGACAAATCATTATGAATATTAGAGAGTGGACTTTCATTTATCATCCGAGTTCGAGTGCAGCACTAATCACCAGCTGGGGACTGCGTGTCATTTATAACTGTCCGAGAAACCGGAGGGACCGTCTCAATATTACAACGCACAAGTCTCCACTTTTTTTTTCGATCGCCAGCTGAAAGTCATACTTCTGAAACTTTTTCCAAAGCGTGATGGTATCGTTACTAAGATCATCTATATAAATAAGAAATAAATTTATATATATATATCTCTTATGCGCTGCCGTGCCTCTCATCCGATTCCGATGAAACTTGGTCAGCTTATTGCTTGCACGTACGCGAAGGTTATAGCCATAATACAGTCACCTAAGGTACAAAAGATATTTTCGGATCCATTTATCGCATCTATTAACCATGGGTTGACCATCAAATAACTCTCCAAGGAGACACAACAGATTCAGTAAAAATGCTAACTTCAATCCTAATGTTAATATTTCGTGGCTATTTTATGTAAATGCAAAGTAAATTTTTCTCTGAGGTAATAGTTTTATTAGCGAGAAAGTTTTAAGGGAACCAATCCTGTAGGTTTGAAATTTTAACTAAACATTTAATAGAATTTTAGCGTTTTTTGAAGTCGTTTCTGTAAATGTTGTAGCTCAAATAATTTCGCACCATCTTAGTTTCCAAAAAATTGTCTTTTTAACTACGTTAAAGATTTCATGGTATAAATATATTTTCTATATTTAATCCATTTTAAAAGAAAATATTTTAATCACATTTTTTAATAATAAACTTGAGAATTCTGAAAGAATACGAAACGAATCACGAGATACAATAAATAGTTTCTTTCATTACCATTCTGAAAAAACACCATGTTTTACGATTCTAAAAGAATACACAAATATAATACATCAAAACGAATATTTGTTTGTAGGATAGAATAATAAAAATAGAATAGATACTATTTATGCTTCCCCTTTATATTTCCTTCCATTTCAATGAATGCATTCATTGCCAAAATAAAATAGGTATAGAAGAAAAGAAAATAAATATCATTCTCAATTAAACAGGATAGCTATTTCAAATTCCAAACGATGTACTCAAGATTTTTTCTTCTGCGGCAGCAACGCGCCGGATACCAGCTAATGTTGCATAAATTTATGCAATAGTAGGCATGTCTAATTACTTTAATAGCAAACTGAAAGATAATACATTTCTTAAAGCATAATAAAGAAAAATTTCCGTAGAGATATTTAGTTGGAAATGTGATTAGCAACCAGATATAAACTTCTCTGGGAAAATATTTCCAGAATCAATTTCTTGGTCGCATTTTCATCCCATGAAAGAAAAATTAAATATATCACAAAAACAGAGAGAAAGAGTTTCGGATCTTAATACACCTGATATTATACCTGTTATAACATATTTTACTTCGGCGTTCAAACATTTCACCTATGATTTCATAAGTTTGAAATTAAAAACAGAATGTTTGAAATACGCAAACTTAACGAAACTTTCATTTCATCTTCCCCCCTCATATGTATTCATAAGTTTTTATCTCAATGGAACTTTAACTTCATAAAATTTCTAGTGATACTTTAACCACTTGACGTATGAATGTACTTAACTTCCTAATCAAATGACGAATTTAATAGTTTCCTAATTGGAATATTTGCTATTATTTTAATTTCTTTAATAATGATACGTTTTGAGTGACTTTTTTCATTTGAAATTATTTAACACTTTTCACTTAATTGTAGATTAAAAATTAAGGTATTCCCCTACGTTATAAGCACTGCTTATCGACCACATTGGCGATTTTTTTTTTTTAAATTCGTATTATTTCTTGTAGTTAAGACTTTTTTCATCCCCAAACAATTTAGCTTTTCTAAGAAAAGAAAGACCTAACATACCATCCAAGGTCACATATTTTTTCGGCTAAAATTTGTCTTGTGATTCAATTTTCTCAAAACTTTCGTTTTCATAAAAATTCTCCATTATTTACAAGATATGTCAAAAGCTAATAGAGGTATTCACATAAAAATTTCCGCGTGTGTTTTAAATAATAGTGGCGATGCAATGAACCAAAAGTTTTAGTGTTGGAGAAATACTTTTTTATTTACGGGTGTATTTAGAAAAAATAAGTTGTGAATTTATGGTAAAAACGCAAAAATGCGCATATTTTTCCCCACCACTTCTTTGCATCTCAAAATTTTTTCTTAGATCTTGGTTCATATCATTCATTATTGTATTACTTGTATTCACTATAATTTGTATTGTATTAGTGTAACAAGTTATTGTATTCACTATAACTTGTGTGCAAACAAAAATAGGATTGTTATATTACCATTTTGTGTCGAGTGTTAACTGCTTTCATTAAATTTCTTTAAAATGTACTACCATTTTCCTATTTCTCAAAATATATTTTCAAAAAATTGTTTTTGTATTTATAGTGTTTATATTGATATTACATCTAAAAACCATAAATAGTTTCTAGAAGATCCAATTTTTCAAAATATATCTTTTGATTGCAGTCGGATACCTTAAAAATTAAATCAATCGATGCGCGTCTCAGACACGTCATTTGTGTGCCATGTGGTTCAGCAACATTTCAGGGAAAACTGCAAGGCTCAATAGGGAATATTACGCAGATATCTAAATCATTTATGCGGGGAAGATTGTTCTCTTGAATCTAGAGAAATTCTACTCTACTTTTCATCAAATTCCGTGATATTAACACATTGTGTACTTTACACGTACTAGTACGTTTTCTAACGATGGATACTGGAGCGCGGGTCACGTATTAGTACGGGTTAGTGTAACAACGTTGTTTGTTTGTGGATACAAAAATAACGGTATGGACAGGAAGCCAAATGTTCTTGTCCACTGCATAGATTCTGGAAAAAGTGAGG
This sequence comes from Argiope trifasciata, assembly GCA_026543055.1. Lineage (NCBI taxonomy): Eukaryota > Metazoa > Arthropoda > Arachnida > Araneae > Araneidae > Argiope > Argiope trifasciata. Next base: position 2,179,359 of record JAPMOQ010039177.1, read on the forward strand.
CACATTAAAACTAGTTTTTACATCTGTCGATGCGGAACGGGAAGGTGGATTAAAAAAATCAATTTAGATTTAAAATTCACTTTTTAGTTATCCTCTCGAAAATGAGTGACTTTTGCCTCTTCATAGAGGGAAAATGCTTTGAACTATAAAACATTATTAGTTTTATGATTGCTCTTTCCATTTTTTTATAATTTAAAACTGTTATATATAACATAATTCGGAAAATTAAAACAATTTATTACTGTTTTTATTTGATTTTTCATATTCACGATACCATTATATATTTAATTGTTTTTGTTTACATAGACCTTATGATTGTTATTTATATGTCTGTTTATGTATTTCAATATAAAATACGAAAAGTTGTTTAAAAAATGCAATAATTTTTGATCTATTGAGATTGAACTGAATAACTAAATTGACGCGCAAAACGCCCGCTAACGGTACAATTCCACAGTGAAATGTACCCACACAAAATGTGTTAAAAAATAGGTATTATTGTTATAGAAGTCTTTAATCTAATTAGCTATGTTGTTTTTCATACTGATTTTTTTTTCTTACTAAGTGCAGGTACAGTTTTTTTTTTTTTTTTTTTTTTTTTTATCGTATGATATTTGTTGTATTTTTTTAAACCTTCGAGAAGAAAATATTTCCTACAGTAATCTGCAGGGATTTCATTGCTCTAGTATTTAAAAATATTATTGGAGAATATTACACTACGTCATTTGAATTCAAAGTTTCACTGAAAATAATAAATGAATTTCGATTGAACCCCTTAAACAGCATATATTTTTATTAATTTTTTTAAAAATTAAGTAGTAAGTGAATATTTATGCAATTTTTATCAGATAGTTGAATTTCGTGTACCCTTCTGAGTCGAACAGCTTTGTTATAAATTAAAATTATGCCGTTTCGTGCGTTCTAGAGTAATTTAAAGTATCCGACTACGTTAAAAACACTGGTTGTAGACCACATTGGCGATTAATTTTAAATTCTTATTATTTCTTGTAGTTCAGATTTCCAAAGTAGTTTATCTTTTCTAGGAAAAGAAAGGTCTGACCTATTATCCAAATGAATTTTAAGTAAAACATATTTTTTCAGCTAAAATTTGTTTTCCACTTCAATTTTCTCAAAACTTTAATTTTTGTAAAAATTCACCACCATTAACATGATATTTCGAAAACTTATAGATAATTACATAAACATTTCAGCGCGAGTATTAAATAATATGGGAAATGAAATGAACCAAAAGTTTTATTATCGGAGAAATACTTTTTCATCTACAGGTGTTTTTAGAAAAATTATGCTGTGAATTTATGGAAAAAAATGCCTATATACTTATATTTTTACCCATAATTTCTTTGCAAATCAATATTTTTCTTAGATGTTGGTTCATTTCATACATGATTATATTCTGTAACTAGAATACAAAGAAAAATAGGATTGCTGCATAACAATTTTGAGTAGAGTCTAAACTGTTTTGGTTAAATTCAATTAAAATTTATTACAATTTTTACTATTTCTCAAAATATATTATATTTTCAACTAAATTTGTTGTGTTTATAGCATTTTGTATTATAATTGACTCTACATCTAAAAACCATAAATTTAAATAATTTTTTAAAAATCAATTTTTTCAAAAAGTTTCCTCCTGTTCTTCCTGTCGGATACCTTAACAACTAACTTTAAATAAAAATTTGCAGAAAAATCACTTGCTTTTAGTAGAAAGTTGTTGATTTCGAATCTTTTTATTATTCTTGCTGTCATGTCACTAACCACCACGGAACTGCTAGTGAAGAGAACAGTTGTGCGGGTGTCGGAAGCATGGGTTCGGGGAAGGAAGTGTGTGCGTGATTTGTGTGCTAAACAGGAATACTAACTCGAGTATTCCTGTTAAGCGTGCACAGTTATTACACCTGCTTTGATGTGGAGATCTTACATGACATAGAATCTACAATATCAACACACACACACACACACACACACACACACACACACACACACACACA
>JAPMOQ010039177.1:2181377-2206823 GCA_026543055.1 Argiope trifasciata
ACACACACACACACACACACACACACACACACACACACACACACACATATATAATCTACGATATCACCTCATAACTTTAAATAAGCATGTATTTGAGTTAGGAAAAAAGTCAACAAGCCAAAATTCGCTTAATGTAATTTTTATTACATGTAGTACATGATTGAAACATTATTTTCAGTAATTTGAATCTTGCTAAAATCATATTTCCATGTTTTGAAACCATTAATGATAGTCTCATTATGAGAAACATTTAAATGTGCAAGGATATGAAAATGCAGTTAAAAAATTTAAGTAGATTTTTATCAATTGTTTTAGAGAAGAACTTCTTTATTAAACGAAATATAAAAAATATTTGCATTACATAAATTTAAAAAAAATTTCACGTTGCAGATTTGCAGAAGTTGAGCGGAGTTTTCGAAATTCTTCCGATTATTGCAGTTAAATTGGGAAAATGGCCCGGAACACGCTATCCCTTAGCCAGGACGCCGGCATAAAAATATATAGTTTTTCTTAAACAATTTTTTCATGAAAGATGAACAGAAAAAGCGATATTTTTTCTGTTATTTTAACTTTTAAATAGCTGTTAAAAATTTATATCTATAAATATAAATTAGATGGGTCACAAAACATCCGCTATTTCATACATATAATTTCTATATATAAATAATTGCATTCGATTCATTTCTTGTTGCGTTACAATTGTTTGAATGAAGTAACGTTGTGGAAAAATATCATTCCTCATAAATTGAGTTTTAAAAAACCGAAACTAGAGTTTTTAGTGAAAGTACCTCCAGAAAAATCCTTATAACTTGAGAAATATTCCGAATATTGACAACATCTTGGCATCGTTTGAAAGCCAAAGGATAAGAGAACATTTTGAAGCAATAAAAACATTCAATATTTTGAACAATTTTCGAAGTTTCAAGTGTGAGTCTACTCCTTACGAGAAACTTATGTATTATTTAGAATCACTGATATGGCCGAAAGTTTATAAAAGGTGTAGAGAAATTTCTTATGCTTTCTCTACAGATATGTAACATATTGTCCCAAAATATTTGAAATTCATCCTACATAAAAAGTACAAATTGATATAATGATACGAATTTTCAATAGCTATATCAGAATCATTAAGACAGAAGTGCTAAACAAGCAGCACAAATAATATAAATAATTAATTTCTCTAATTCGTGATCTCTGAAATTCGTGATTATTGTAGATATTGGTACTCGATCTAAATTATTATCATGAATGGGGCGTTATGGTGACAGAACTTTGGTGTTTTTTCTAAGAATTGTCAAATGGAGGTTGAAAATCCATCAAGGCCAAAATTTCTAATTTAGGTGCTGTATAAAAATTTAGATATTGAAAGCATTGATAACTAATAAATTAAAATAGGAACGTGTTTGTTATAAATAAACAAATTTGATTTCAAAGATTTATAACTTTCAAAGGCAATTTAAACAAATAATTTTAATATTAATTTAGGTAAACTATTCAACTTTGATAGCTAAAAATAGTCTATAAATCAGAATTGAAATACTAACGATTTTTATGATTTTTGTAATAAAGAGAGGGCTTCGTTTGAATTCTGTGCATTTTTTAAATTCTTAGACTTTGTCTGTGCTTTAATTATTTTTAATAATTGTTTTCAGTTAATTATTTTATTTGTATGTTGTTATATCTTTGTATACTTATTCATATGTATAAATGAATGCTGAACGTAGATGGCGCAATAGGCTCCAACCCATAAGTATGTTTGCAATGTGAGGAGAATGCTCTTGAGATATTTTATGTAAACAACCAGATCCGGTGTTGATGTGAAACGGGTGCAAGCAGGCACCTCGCTCGCTCTCCGTTAGCGGCAAAAAGTATTAATTCGTGCGTTCGTTGTTAGCTGCATTTTCTATTTTTCAAATACATTAAATATTCGAAAAGAATTCGATGTTTATGTTGTTAGTGGCACTTTTAAATATATTATGTTTGCCTTGTTCGCTCTTGTTAACGGCATGTGTTTCCTTGTTCTTATGTGGTCGTCGTCAATGTTTTGTATATATATATATATACATACATACATACATACATACATACATACACACATTTGTGTGAAAATAAACAAGAAAAATTAAAGAAGAAATTTTCTTTGGATGAAATACACATATCCTGCGCTATACATACACAGGCTTAAAATCTTACAAAACTAATTCATTTTTTTTACTTATTAGTATTGTGTTTCTGAATATAATTTATTCACATATATTTTATTATAAATTTTATGCATATGACTTTTAGATTTCAAACTTTTGTGTAATTTAAGGCTCGTGAAAATTTATTCTTACTTTAATTCTAGGATTCTTTTATTTTTTAGACAAATAGAAGTGTCTTTAAAAAATAAAAGGATCTAAACAATAAAATAAAACATTAGCACTGAAATAGTTCTGTAGATGCCAATTTTTTTCTGCTATGCTTTCAGTAAATTTGTGTAATAGTTTTGAAATAATTGCGTTGTATTAAACCGTAACAGCCAAAAAGGAAGAAAAACCCACAAATTAGAAAAAAAATTTCAGAATGCTCAGCAGTTTATTTAACCCAGATAAGCCTACTGTCCTATATTTAGGACAGTAGAAATAAATAAAAAAATATCAGAATACCCTCTTTATCTAAGATTATTTAGTCTTATGATTTGCAATAAGAAACGTGTCAGCTTTATTAGAAAAAATAAAAAGACAGTTATTTTAACAGTTAGTTTAACTTTTTTCAAAATTTTCAGAAAATTTTAGTTTCAGGCTTATCTGGGTTAAGCAGAATGCTCAGCAAATCAGCTGTAGTTTTAATATTAAGTATCTGCATATTTAGGTATCCGACTATGTTATCGACCCCATTGGTGAATTTTTTTAATTGTTATTTCTTGCAGTTCAGATTTTCCTCTTTTCAAAATATTTTATGTTTTGAAGGAAAAAGAAGGTCTGACCTATCATCCAAGGGACTTTGAATCAAAGCATATTTTTCAGATAAAATTTGATATTCAATTTTCTCAAAACTTTAATTTTCATAAAAAAATTTCACCATTCATATTATCTCAAAACCTAATAGAGGTATATGCATAAACATTTGAGCGTGTGTTTTAATTGATATAGGAAATGAAATGAACCCTAAGTTTTATAGTTGGCGAAATACTTTTTCATTTACGGGGTTTTTTAGAAAAATGAAATTGTGAATTTATGGAAATAATACTCTCTCTCACACATATATATTTACCCATAACTCCTTTGCATTTCAATATTTTTCTTAGATTTTGGTTTCTTTCATTCATCATTGTATTTATTCTATAACTTGTGTAGAAAGAAAAATACGACTGCTGCATCAACATTTTGTGTAGAGTTGTGAACCGGTTTGGTTCAATTTCATTAAACTTTATTACAAATAGTTATATTTCTCAAAATATACTTTATTTTTAAATAATTGCGCTGTAGTTATAGAATTTTGTATTATAATCGACAATACATCTCAAAACCATAGTTTTTTAAAAATACAATTTTTCCAAAAGTTTCCTTCAAACATAGTCGGATACCACAATGGATGCAGCAAGCCTCATGTTCGCACAGCTTTTCGGTGTTGCATTTTTACGATTTCGAAAGGGTTGCCCATAAAATAAGACATCGCGGAAGCATTTCGAAAAACGGTTGCTTCTCTTCACGGGATGACAGTAGAGATTTGATGGAACCGCACTTCGGCTGACCTACTTTCACTTTCACTTTTTATCCGAGGCTGCTTCCCTAGGGCTGCCCGGGGACAACCCATTGATTTGCGCTGCTTTTAATGGACCCAATTAAACTGATAAAAACACGTTCTCTTACCTCGAAGGACAAGGGGAAAAAAGGAGAGCGCTGTGGCTGCGATTACCTTTTTTTATTTTATTGGTATTATCATCCGAGGATGTTACCCCCCCCCCCTATTGTAGAGCGATGCAATTTAAAAAGTAGCCTATTCTGCAGAAGGTCAGGCCATGATTAATGAATTGTTCCTTCAGTTTCTTACGGTTTTTGTGTTTTACCCGCATCTGTGAGATCTGGACGATTCCGCACAGATAATAGAATAGGTCCTTAAAGTAGTATTGGAGGGAGTGTCTTTACATTTAGCCCTGAAATAGTTTGAGAAAGTCATTGATAAGGAATTTAAGGTGCCCGACTACGTTAAAAATACTGGTTATCGACCCCATTGAAGAAGATTTTAAATTGTTAAATCTTGTAGTTCAGACTTTCCTTTTTTCCAAAACAGTCTTTCTTGCCTAGGAAAATTAAGATCTGATCAGCGGGATTTTAAGCAAAACATTTTTCAGCTAATATTTGTCTTTAAATTCACTTTTCATTTTCATAAAGCTTCTTCACCTTTAACACGATATCTCAAAAATTAATAGAGAAATTAATTAAAATTGCAGAGTGTATTTTAAATGATGTGTATAATGAAATGAACCAAAAGTTTTATTGTTGGTGCAATACTTTTTCCTTTATAGGTGTTTTTAGAAAAATAAAGTTGATAATTTATGGGAAAAAGGCATACGTCTATTTTTACCCATCACTTATTTGCATTCTCAAGAGTTTTCTTAGATTTTGGTTCATTTCATCCATCATCATATTTTATAACTTGTGAACAAAGAAAAACAGGATTGATGCATTGCACTTTAGTGTAGAGGTTAAATTTCCGTTTTTGTTCTATTTCATTAAAATTTATTACAAATTTTCTTATTTCTCAAGATATTTTAAAAGAATTGTTTCGTACTTAAGTTATTTTGTATTTTACTTAACAATACATCTAAAAACCATAGCTTTAAATAGTTTTTTTAAAATCTAATTTTTCAAAAATTTTAATTCGAACGCAATTGGATACCATAAAGCTATTTCAGATAATAAATTTATGTAACGTAAAAATCGAAACAAATGTTCAACATCATGCATTTTTAGAGTCTCAAAATTATATTTTATGGTATATATAGAAATTTTTCTCCGATCGTATTATTTTTACAATCTTTGTCAATGATAATGTCAAAAAAAAAAAAAAAAATCCTCGAAGGGAATTTTAAACAAAACGTTTTTTTCAAATAAAATTTGTTTTTAACGACAATTTTCTCAAAACATTAGTTTTTATAAAAATTCTCCACCGTTAACGGAATATCTCAAAAACTAATAGAGGTATTTGCATAAACATTTCAACGTGTGTTTTAAATAATATGGACAATGAAATGAACCAAAATTATTATTGTTGGTGAAATACTTTTTCATTTATGAGTATTTTTTTAGAAAAAATAAGTTGTAAATTGATGGAAAAATGCATCTATTCGTATAATTTTACCATCACTTCTTTGGATCTCAGAATTTTTCTTAGCTTTTGGTTCATTTCATTCATCATTGTAGCCTATAGCTTGTGCACAAAGAAAAATAGGATTGAGGCATCACCATTTTGTGTAGTGTAAGCCGGTTTGGTTAAAGTTCATTCATATTTACTACACATTTTCCTATTCCTCAAAATATATGTTTCAAATAATTTATTTGTATTTATAGTATTTATAATTGATAATACATCTAAAAATCATAAATAGTTTTTAAAAGCTCCAATTTAAAAAAAAATTTCCTTCGAAAATAGTCTGTTACCTTAAGTGAGTGAACTTAATTCTGACATTATCAAATGTAAGTTGTTCTCGATATAAAACGCTTTGAAATTACGGAGGAGAAAATTACTCCCCAGACATATATAAGAAGTAGATGTGGGATATTTTCCTTTAATTATTATTTTGCTTTTGTAAAATTCTAATTAAAGTCTGTTAAGGTATCCGACTACGTTTGAAGGAAATTTTTTGAAAAATTATTTAAAACTATGGTTTTTAGATATATTATCAAGTATTAAAAATACTATAAATACAACAAGATTGTTTGAAAATATAATAAATTTTGAAAAATAGCAAAATTTGTAGCAAACTTTAATGAAATTGAACCAAAACGGCTGACATTTTACACAAAATCGTAATGCAGCCATCCTATTTTTCTTTGTACACAAGCTATAGGATGCAATGATGAATGAAATGAACCAAAAGCTAAGAAAAATTCTGAGATCCAAAGAAGTGACGGGTAAAAATATGCACGCATATGCCTTTTTCTCTATACATTCACAACTTAATTTTTCTAAAAACACCTATAAATGAAACAGTATTTCACCAACAATAAAATATTTGGTTCATTTCATTGCCCATATTACTAAAAGCCCAGGTTGAATAGTTTATGTACCTATCTCTATTAGTTTTTGAGATATCATGTTAACAGTGAAGAACTTTTGCGAACATTAAAGTTTTGAGAAAATTGAGGTTAAAGACACGTTTTAGTTGGAAAAAATATATGACCCTAGATGAGAAGTCAAGCCTTTCTTTTCCTAGAAAAGAGAAACTGTTTTGGAAAAAAGAAAGTCTGAACTGCAAGAAGCAGCAATTAAAAAGAAATCGCCAATAGGGTCAAAAACAAGTGTTTTTATCGTAATTGGATACCTTAAGAGTTTCCAGCCAGTTATTTTTATTTTTGAAAGCTCTTGTCGTTACCGATTATTGTGTCTGTTGAAAATAATAATGGCACTTGGTCAATTCAATAATTGTGACGTTTTGTTTCATTTGCTGGTGAAGGCTGTAACATCAACTAGAAATTTAGTTTAGATTAGGAATAGGATAGTACAAAATACTATTCATAATTTTTCAAATCCTATTCCATACTTTTTCGGGAAAGTGAGTAAATTTTGCAATTTAAAATTACCTAACTTTTAAAATATTCGATATTTAATTCGAAATGTAGAAGGTTTTCTGGAATTCCCAACTTTAATGAAATAGTTCTAATTTCAATGTGTCAAAATTTCCAATAACAGTAATAATAAAGTCAAAATTATTAATGCTCGTTTAGGGTTTGATTGCATAAAATCTGTTGTTCGTTTATCTAACAGTGTTTGATCAACTAAAAAAGAGCATTATTTTATTACAACTTCAAACCCTGTAAATAATCCAAATATTTTTCTTTTTATACCGAAAACAAATCACATATAACTAAAATTACTAAGAATTAATAACCATTGAAGAAAATTAGATGCTCACACATAATAGTTAAAAAGTCTTGGCAACAATAACAAACTAATTTTCAGCTATTATGCATAAATATAAGTGAATTAAAAATAGTAATTATTATTTTTGTAATATTAATTATTATTTGTATTGCTATCCCATTTGTTTAGTAATAACTTATATTAATTATGAGTTTAATTAGTTACTCAAAAACTTATGGTTTTTTTAAATGATGAATATATTTATTTTATGGGAATTGATTATTCATTTGGATTTAAATCTTTTCGATTTCACACAGTTATGCTTCGTATTTTTTGTATGCATATTTGTTGAAGGAAGAAACATCTTTATACATTAAGTTTTAAAACGTCTTGAAATTTGCCAAGAAATTCGACATCTGTAGTGGTTCCCTAACAAGCAATTCTCACTACAGCATTATATTTTCAATTCAAATGATTTTGTATTTGCCATATTCCTAAATGAAATCAAGGCGAAACGTAATATAAACCGAAGTGAATGCTTTTGTGAATGATAACGTGAACATGTTTGTAGCAACTAAGCAGCCTTCAAAACTAATTTTACTTATTTTCAACCAAAATTTTTGGGTTGATTAAAATGTGATGCTTATTTGCATCATTGACAAAAATTTTCATGGCTTAATTTTTGAAAAATTTCTTTCCGAATTTCTTTAAAATGCTTTATTAAATTTCTAAATAATATCCAAGGGTAAAACTAAAGAAATATTTATTATAAAAAAAACTTTTATTCAATCTCAAAAATCAACATTTATAGTTAACATTTGTAAATTCTTTTAAAACAATATTTTACCCGTATAATTATCTAACCAGTTGAAAATTTTATTATAAAATGATCGGGGAAATAAAGTTAACAACTGCATTTTGAAAAAGACCCATTTTCTTCGAAACTAATAAACAGATATAAAAGTTTTACAGTCAGTTTTTTTTTCATACAACAAACTTTCAAATTTGCATTCATGCAACTACAGGCAGTGTTCAAAACCAACATACTAAAGTTCAGTTCGATTCTGGTCATTCACTTCGCTATAGAAGAAAAATTTATGGAAAAAAAAAAATTCGAAACCAATTCATGATTTCACATTTCCTTAGTGAGAGTAAGTTTTCATTTCTGAATTTGAAGGATTGCTTATTTATTTATTTTGAATCATATCCATTGATTGTTGAAGTCTTGTGTGTCTGTTTTTCAAAATGAAAAAAATGGCAGGCAAATAATTAAGATTATCTATACTAATATATAAATGTGACATTTTGGATGGATGTTTGTTACTCCATCACGCCAAAACGGCCGAACGGAACGGGATGAAATTTAGCACAGAGATATATTGTAATCAGGAATAGAACATAGGCTTCTTTTTATTCCTGATAATTTTTTATTAATTAGAAAATAACTTAAGCTCCAAAAATCTGTGGCTAAATCCCGCCAAAGCTGAGTAAGGCTCCAGTTTTTTTCTCAACAGACTTGAGGTTAGCAGAATTTCGACCGATTTTTTCAAACGATTTTGTTTATTTTCTTTGTGTTAGATGTATTTAAAATGAAATCTTGCTAATGAATAGATCTTTTGGATTCATTCTGAAGCACTATTAAATTTAAAGGAAACAGAATAAATTAAATAAAAAATTTCGAATCTGCATTGCGTTGCCTCAATTGGTGGAGGAAAGACAGACACGTGCGTTACGCAAACTGGCGTTGAAAGTTCGCGCGTGATTGTTGAGAACTGTGTTTTCATTTAAGTGAAAAGTTTAAAACTGATTTGTATAATACTGTAGTAGCTATCTCCATCTCGATCCATAAAATGGATTGGACTGGACTTGATTTGTTGTTTTGTTTCATTTTGAGTATACAATGCAAATAAAGGATTTTTATGTTAGTTGTGGGTTTTTGTTATTAAGTTGTATTTGTGTTATATATTTTTCGTATATGCTTATACTTTTGAATGTAACGTTTTTAGGTTAGGTTAGTTTCTTATAATTGACATTATTTGATAGTTTTTCGTACATATGCATCACAATTTCCTAGCGAACAGAGTCACGGGTAATAGCTAATAGTAAATAAACTTCCATTTTCTTATGTTTAGAAAAAAAAGCTAAATTAATTGGCTTGCAGGAAGAGTTTGTTGTAGCAATTGTTTCCTTGTCAAAATGAGAAAGTTGTTCCTTTTCTATCTATTTTCTCTTAAAATGTTCCTGTACACCACTGTCAATGCATACATGACAAATTCAATTTTGGACACAACTACGCATCTTACATTCGTGTGAGACACAGCTGTGTGCTCCTAGCTTCGCACAGTGTAAGTGAGCAGTTTGCAATGACTACAATATCGTACGATTTCAATATATTACCATCTAGCTTTGACACACGACTCTGTTCGCGTGGATATTTTGACGTATATGTATGAAAAAGTATCAAACAATGACGTCAAAAGCAATGAAGCCTAATCTAAGAACGATGCATTTAAAAGTATGAGCATACACGAAAAATATATAACATAAATACAATTTAATATTACAATCACACAACGAAGGTAAAAACCATTTATTTACATTGTATACCCAGAATAAAACAAAACAGCCAATCAGGTCCGGTCAAATGCATTTTATTTATGCATCAAGATGGTGATAGCAACAACAGTATTATACAAATCATTTTTAAACTTTTCATTTCATTGAAAATACAGTTGTTAGCGTGAACGCGCGAACTTTCAACTCCAATCGGCGTAACACAAATACTCGACTTTCCTACGGTAGTTTTGGTAACGAAATGAGGATTCGAAATTTTTTATTTCCTTTATTCTGTTTTCTTTTCATTTAAAAGTTCTTCAGAATGAATCTGCAAGATGGATTCATTATTAACATTTGATTTTAAATGCATCAAACACAAAGAAAATAAACAGAATCGTTTGAAATAATCGGTCAAAATTCTGCTAAACCTAACCTCAACTCTGTTAGGAAAAAAACTGGAGCCTTACTCATCTTTGGTGGGATTTATCTCAGCATTTCTTCGCGAAAGTTAAAAATAAAAAAATAACATCAATAATAATAAATTAATTAAAAATATATATAAAAAGGTTAAAAATAAAAATAATTACAAAAAAAACGAACCACTCAATGAACCGCAATAAAAAGTAGTCTATGCTCTATTCCTGACTCACATCTATGTTTGTGCTATATTTCCTCCCATTCCGTTCTGCCGTTTTGGCGTGATAGAGTAACATTCATCCAAACTTTCACATTTATAATATTAGTATAGATATAGATTCTTTTTTGGCTAAATATGCGTAAATAAAGTTATCTCCTGATTATTTTTAAGGATATTTTAAAAGATGTAGGTTTATTTGGTCTTGCAGAAAAGTAACGTAGTGATACTTTATAAGCATATTTTTAATTATATGTTTCCTTTAGAAAAATTGAGGTTGGATCAAATGATAGTACTTTATTGGAATGGAGTTTTCAATAATTTTAGTTGTGTATACACTGATTAATATACTAACGAATAAAAACTGCAGTAATTATACTTGGTGCAAAACTAGGAAAAAGGAGATACAAATATACAGTGAGTCTCAAAATTGAGTATACAGCTTGTCGTGTAAGGTATGTTTTTATCTAACAAACTAAATTTTGCAAAAAGGAAATCTTGTGTTTTACTGTTAATACTAATTCCCCTCCTCTTCCAATGTGTAAAGAAAAAAATTACGAAATCGAGTTTATTTTTTTTAAAAAAAGAATAAATATGAGACTTGGATAAAAAACTACACCACAAAATTGAGTATACATCTTTATTAATTTTTATAATAAAAGCAAATTAATATTTCGTTGCATATCCTTTTGCCTGGATCACATCTCATAATCTTTGAGGCATGGATTCCACCAACTTTTTTGTTGTTTCAATTGAAACTTTTGCCCACTCTTCTCGCAAGATCTTCTTTAGATCCTCTTTACGTGTCACATCATGTTCATGGACGGATTTTTCCAACTGAACCTATAAATTTTCTATAACATTTAGATCTGGAGATTGTGGTGGAGTATGTAGTTGCTGCTTGCAGTGGTACAACAAATATAATTTGACTATCTTCACCGTATGTTTTAGATCTTTGTCTTGCTGGAAGACCAAGCTTGACACAAATCCCACTTTGTTGGCCCTTTTATGTAAATTATTCTTTAAGATGTCAAGGTATACCATTCTGTCCATAATGCTATCAATAAAGACAAGCTCTCCAACTCCTCCTGCTGCCTTACAGCCCCAAACGGGGAGGGATCTACCTCCATACTTAACCGTCGTATGGTGTTCGCAGAGTCTACTTCTTTCCCAACTTGTCTCAATACTTTATAACGTCCGTCACTTCCGTACATATTAAATTTGCTCTCATCGGAGAACAGAACAGTGTTCCAGAATGATTCCGGTTTTGAAATATGAGTTTTTGCGAATGAAAGCCTTTTTTTCTATTGGTGTGACTAATGAGAGGTTTTCATCTTGGAGTACGGCCATGAAATAATGCATTATGAAGAACGCGTCTAACAGTTTAAGCTTAAACGGTTCTTCCAATCTCTGAGGACATCGACGATGCTATTTTTAGAACGCTTAACTTCGGATTTTTCTTTACGGAACGTATAATATTCCTCTTTGCAGTAGCGATTATAATTTCCTTACGTCCTCTTCCTGGAATATTGGCCACAGATCCAGTTTTTAGATACTTTTGAATTATTTTTTGAAAACAACCAGGACTTTTTCCAATTAACGAAGCAATTTCTCGGAGAGATTTAGCCATCTTCTGACCATTTAATGACTAAACAACGTTCACTTTCAGAAGTTTCCTTCCTAGAGCTCATTTCGTAATTTTAAGATTGCAAGACAGTTAATTATGCCAGTGAGAAACTATTAAAAAGTTTACATCTGTCATGTATAACGCCAATAATAGTTTAACGAATTCATTTTTTAAAAAAAACTGGTAGTAAACTGACAATTTCATTAAGTGTATACTCAATTTTGTGACATAGTTTTTTGAGAAATGTTCATATTCATTTTATTTTCGGAAAAAAAGGAAAGACGAAACTGCTTTATTTGCTCACAAAGCAGGAGGGACAGGATTGGAGGATCGTCACAGAAAAATTCCATTATTTCATAGTAAAATTTGGCTTATTCTTCATAAAATATTTCAGACTTTCGAAGTGTATACTCAATTTCGGGGCCCACTGTAATTTCTGTAAACGATATACAAAAGAAAAGAAAGATTGATTAATTCTTCATCACTATGATGTAAATAATTTCGTACAAATGAATTCCTTTACCTGACACAAAAGGAAATATCGTTATGAAATGTTTTGTTGCTTATATGAGAAGCATTTTTTATAGTACACATAAATGGTATCATTTTAATTTTAATTAATTCAAGATTTATTATACATTATGATTAAAGCGTGATTTGAGATACTTGAAAATTATAAAAACTCAATTTTTTTAATGCTAACGCTACTTTTCGACCACTATATTAAACAAATAATTTATGTCTCAAGATAATGGGGAAAATTATACTAAGAATAGGTTTTTTTTAACACTTTCTCTGCCACTATCACTCCTGATATCAGGATCATCTATCTAATTAGATGACCCCTTTGCTATCTTTCAACTGTAGTAGAGATGGTGTCATCTAATAACATAGGTGGTTCGGTCCTAGAAAAGAACGCAATCTACGAGTTAGCTCGTAGTTGGCAGTCAACGGGTTAATTATTTTAATGCGTTATCATGGATCTTTTTAAATTATAATAGATTAGCAAAAGAAAATAGAAAATTTATGTGAAAAAATCGCTTTTTTTGTGAAAATTATTGATTTTGTTTCTTTTTTAGATCTAAATCCATCCTTTTAACTATAATTATAAATTGATCATAAAAACTTTGAATTAAAAAAAGCTCACTGAATCTCAATCAGTGACATGGATGTCAGATGAAAATGTTCATCAGAATTTTTTTTAGATTCGTCTGAATTTCCAATAGAAACTGTATATATTGTTTTCAATTGTAATGAAATATACATTTTAATTTTATTACTCATTCTTTTTTAAATAACAGGTATTTAGTTCTAAATTGTGAAATTTTTATCTTTTTTTTTTTTTTTTTTTTGCTAATGAAAAACTTTTTTGTCACAGAAACTGCTTTGAAATCTTACTTGCTATTTATGCAAATTTTTAACTATGCGTCACACGAGAGCCCGATGGCTTGGCTTCTTAAATAATTTATTTTTAATTTTAAAAAATGTATTTTATTGCAACTATTATATAAAAAAGCTATAATAATGTTTATTTCATCTAATGTAATACATTTTATCATTTTATCGTTTGTACATTGTATCTTTTGTATCATTTTATCGTTATCGTATCAAATCTAATACATAAAATCATTTTATCGTTTGCAATTTTATTTTCGACAAATAAATTTTAGAACCAATAAAAATACGTTACCAAAAATATTTAATAAAAATAAAACAGAAGTATCAAAAAACAAAAACAGATTAGTTGAAGAAAACGATGGTTCAGAGTTTGAACGAAAACTTTGCTGCTCAGTGCGTATGAATTTCTTTATTTCAAAATTGTTTGTATTTATTGTTCATCAAAATCTGAAATATTAATAAAAATTGGAGGGAAAATTGTACTGACGTGAAACAGAATCACTGTAAAAGTAAAATGTGAATCTTATGATAGTTCCTTAGAGAATCATTACTTTTAAGTTTAATTAATTTTCATACTTTAAAAAGTTGAAAGCATTTTTTCCCTCTTTTTTATGTAAGTAATGAAGAGGCTTATTAATTAATATGTTTTTAATTATTAAATCTAATTGAATTTGGTATAATTGTTTAAGAAGAAATGTGAAACATACACACGCAGCTACAATGATTATTTATATGCAAACAAATGAAATACGCTCTTAAGATATCCGTCCACGTTAAAAACACTAGTTATCGACCATGTTGAAGAATTTTATTTGTAGTTGTTATTTCTTGTAGTTTAGGCATTCCTCTTTCGAAAACAGTTTATCTTTTCTAGGACAAGGAAGGTCTTACCTATCCCCGAGCGTCTCTTATTTTTCAGCTTAAAATCTGTCTTTAATTACAATTTTAATGTTCGTAAAAATTCACCGCCGTAAACACGATATCTCAAAATCTAATTGATGTATCTTCAAAATATTTTCAGAGTGTGTTTTAAATAATATGGGTTATGAAATGAACCAAAAGTTTTATGGTTGGTGAAATACTTTTTAATTTATAGGGATTATTTTTAAAAAATTAAGCAGTGAATTTATGGAAAAAATGCATATATACGTATATTTTTACCCATCACTTCTTTGCATCACAAACATTTTCTTAGATTTTGGTTCCTTTCATTCATCATTATATTCTATAACTTGTGTAGAAAGAAAAATGGAATTGCTGCATTACCACTTTGTGCAGAGTATGAACAGTTTTGATTAAAATTCCTGAAAATTTATTGCGAATTTTCCTATTCCTTAAAATATATTTTCAAATAGATTTGTTGTGTTTATAGTCTTTTGTGTTATAATTGATAACATGTCTATAAACCCTAGTTTCTAATAGTTTTAAAAAAATCCAATCTTAAAATTTTTTCTCTTCGAATGTAGTCGGATACCTTAAATATCTAAATCCATAGTAAATTATTTGATGAAAGAAAAGCAATTGCTTACATTCAAGAATGATTAAAATGAAATACTTTTGTCTTTGATAACTGTATTTTGTATTTATACCCATGATTGCTTTAACGCTTGCATGTATTTTATTACAATCTCTTTCTAAAAACCAAAAATTAGTTTTTTAGGAATAAAAACAACTTCAGGCTATTGGATGTTTAAGATTCAAATTACTAACTTTACATTCGATAAGCATTTTTTTAAGTAAATATTTTAAATTTGCTCTGTTCAAAGAAAAGGATTCTGAAGATAAGTCAACTCTGAATTAGATGACAAATTATATTTTAAAAAATGACATATTTTGAAATTCATTGAAACCAATGAGACCCCTCAAAAATTTATATCATATCTTTGCCTAAAAATCTATTGGATTCTCGTTTCAGTGTAAATATCAAAAGTAAAAATGAAATCGTAAATTTCAAGTTATCATGGACGAACATTATTTTTGAAGCCATTATTTGTCCTAATTACAATAAGTTAACCAGTTTAAACCGGATTGAGGCTTCTCTATAGGTCTCTCCCTCTCTTGATGCTATTTCCAAATGATAAACTATTTACTAATACATACTTAAACGTATTAATTTCTATAGAATTTTAAATAAAACAATATTTCTGTAAACAAAACACATCTGCTGGCAAAGAAGTAATAACGTATCGTAATAACAATGCAATACTGGTTAAAGTGGGTAAAAAAAAATTACGCGATTAAAAGATGTTGATGAATATTGCCATTTATGCTTTAATCATTGCTTACACGAATTCGAGCTTCATTTATTTGTTGCCTACGCGAGCTTTAAAACTCCCTAGCCAAAAGGGCCATGGTGGCCTGGTGGTAAGATCTTGGCTTTGGAACCAGAAGGTACTAGCTTCGTGGCCCGATTCCACCAAAAAACCACCATGTAAGCGGGTCTGGTGTTCGTTAAATCCGTTGGGGTCAAATGTCCCCCACTGGGGTGGTATGGAGGTTTGGAGAGGGAAGGTGCCAGCTCAGGTGTCGTCCTCTGACCGTGGCTCAAAATGACGAGGTCCGTCCCAAAATAGCCCAAGTGTTGCTTCAAAACGGGACGTTAATATAACAAAACTAAACTGTTTGAATAATGGTGTGTGTTTCTTAGTACTATTTACAGCATCGAAGAATATTTGCACCCGGATTTAGCAAAAAAAAAAAAAAAAATTAAGAATAAAATATTCATTTACCACCTTTTCAAAAGTACAAGTTTTATTCGAATAATAAAACTTAATAATGTAGAAAATGTATTTTATTGCTCATCGCAAGTAATGCAATGAAAATAACCAGCTCAAGGCGTATTTTTTTAAAAAAAATAATCACCTCAGAGAGATTAATTATTTACATTATTTGTGCTGCTCCTTTAGCAATGATTTTGATTTAGCTATTGAAAATTTCGTATCATTATATAAATTGACAATTTTTATGCTGGATAAATTGCAATATGTCACTTTTCTGCAAGACCAAATAAACATATATCTTCAAAAAAAATTCTTTTTAAAATAATCAGAATAAGATAGCGTTTTAAATTTATTTACGCATATTTAGCCAAAAAAGAGTATTTATCTGTACTAATATTAGAAATATGAAAGTTTGGATGGATGCTTGTTACACAATCACGACAGAATGGGATGAAATAGATAATAGTCAGGAATACTACTTTTTATTCCGGTTCATGTCTTATTCATTAAAAACTAACTTTCTCACCAAAAAGCTCAGGCAGATCCCGACAAAGATGAGTAAGGCTCCAGTTTTTTAGGATAATATTTTACATGTCTGTAGAGAAAGTATTAGAAGAAAAATAGGCCTAGTGTTCTTCAAAAACGGGATGTTGATACGACTAAACTATACTAAACCCTAAAACAAAAACAATATCGTGTTGTGACATGACAAAAAGAAGTAACTGTTCTCATCTTGTTTCCAGTGAATGTCGTGGAAGCGCTGCAAGAATTCTGGCAGATGAAGCTGGCGAGGGGAGCAGATCTGAAAAATGGTGCCTTAGTGATATATGAATCTATGCCTTCCACAAACCCACCGTACGTCTGCTACGTCACGTTACCTGGAGGTAGCTGTTTCGGTAGCTTTCAAGTAAGTTCACATTTTTTTTTTTTTTTTTTTTTTTTTTTGCTCTTAGCATGCTACCACAGAAATTTTCCAGAAACAATTCATTATATTATTTCATCGATTTTTTTTCCAATTTTTCGCTTTTTTGCGTTTTAAAGAAATTGTAAAAAACTAGTAAAGTTAGTAATAACATTATTATAATTTTAGTACCATTTTTAGTTGTAAAGAACTAAAAATGCTACTAAAGTTATAAGTAGTTTGTTTGTATTGGAATTTTTGTCGAGTTACGGATATGATTTAATAAACAGGATACTTTGTTAATTGGGGGAAGTATAATTTTAATAAGCAAGAAATTTTTAGAAATGAATTTTTTAGAATATATCATAGAAAATCTGTCATAGTTGGTTTTAGAATATAAAATTTTTCAATAAAAAATATATTTCCTTTTTCGTAAAAAAAAAAAGTGTGAAAAAATATTACTATCTAAATTTCAATAATTGTTTGCATCAAAAATATTTATTTAGAAATGAACAAAGATTAAGGGAATTTATTTTATTCGCGTTTGGTTAGTTTCATAGGCAATTATGCATTACTTAAAATATATTTTTAAACATTTAGATTAGCTTCCTATTTTTTATGAGTTATGTTTTCATTGTTAAATTGATTATATTTTACTGAATCTTTGATTCGGAGTATTTTTGGTTTTGATTCTGTAAAAGCAGTTTATGTTTTCGTTTATTCCCAGTTCAATAAAATATTTGAATGCTGTTTATGCTAAGATTCTCCATGCGTTGAATTTCATTCACATGTAGTATATCGATTGCAAGCTGTCTTCGTAACTTTTTTTGCATATAAAGTTTGAAAAACTTTCCAGCATAAAATTTCAATTCATATTTGCCGCATTGAACGAAACATTGTCGAGTCTGTATAGCTGAATGGTTATGACGCTGGACTCATATTCAGGAGATCATGGGTTCGAATCACAGCAGAATTAAAATGTGTTTAACTATCTTTCCTTGATTTCGTGTTCCAGAAGATTCTGGACATTTCATTCATTGACCAGATAAGTGCTCTGGACTGTCTCCAGAAAGGTATTCTGGAACTTTCCCCACCTATGTAAAAGCTGAAGATCTCTCAGTCACATAGTTCAGAGTTGAGCAAATAAATTGATTTCACTCGTTTTCCTGTGTCTTCTTCAGTTCTATCTACGTGACAATATTTCAGTCTGAATATAGGTTAAATTTAATCACCAGTTCTTAAACCAAACAGATCATAGTTGCTGTTTTAAAATGTAAGTTTGAAAACGCTTATGCTTCAGGCTTATAAAATATAAAACTATCAAATCAAGCACATGTTTTCCCCCTTCAAAAATTACATATAATATCTTTCAGACATTATATATTTTCAAAGTCCAATTTTGATTTTTCACTTACTTTTCTTTTTTGGGGTTTTTTTTTTCAAGTAATTTTTATAAACAGTTTACGATCCTTTACTCTTAATCATTTTTGCAAAATTCTTTAATTTTTTTTTTTGTGTGTCTATGTAAAAATTATGTTTTTAAGCTATTTTTTGGTGCAAAATTCTTTTTTTTTTCTTGTTCCAGAAATGTGTATATTAGGATACGGTGAAAAAAAATCGAAATATTTTTAAATCTTGGGTTTTTAAACTGTAAACATTTTCTTAAATTTCGATAACTTTCATAAATTCTATCAATGAAAAAATATACAAAATATTTTTAAATCTGTCTCTATTTTCAAAACAATTTAATGAAAGCTTTGCCATTTCTATATTTTTAGAGTTTCTAATTCTAAATCCATAGAAACATATGCTAATAGAACAATTTTCTTTGAACTGTTTTATTTTTAAAAAAGAAATTTCACTTTTTTATTTCGAAATTGAAATACATCAAACACAAAGAAAATAAGTAGAATCGTTTGAAATAATGGCTCGAAATTCTGCTAAGACTAACCTCATTTCTGAAGGGAAAAAAAACTCATCTTTGGTGGGATTTGGCTTCAGCTTTTTGGCTCGAAAGTTAGTTTTGAATGAATAAAAAATGAAACACTCAATAAAAAGTAGCCTCTGTTCTATTCCTGACAATAATCTATCTCTGTGCTCAATTTCATCGCATTTCATTTTCATTGTGCAGTATTTCATCCAATTCCACAAATGGTTTGAATCATTTGTGATTATATGTTTTTTTAATCTTTTAACAAAACTTCTGGAACGAAAACACGCAAAGGAGATTTCTTAATTTTAAATGAAAAATAAATTTTAGAATGAAATTTGTTTCGAACTTCGTTTTAATGTGATTATCACAAAAAGGGAAGAAGTACCGAGTTCTTGAAATAAATAAGGTTCAAACTTATGATCAACTAATGTCATAATATTGTTAATTCACATATTACGCACTATACAAATGACATTATAAGTTATTACTGATGATTCTTTAATGAGAATAATAGGTTTATCTTATGAAATGAGGCAGGAAAATATTCTGAATGTTGTACTGGGAAACAGATTAGGGAAAGAATAAATTTACTTTTTTCCAGAAAACAAGGATTATTTATAATTTTCTGAGTGCATGATTCTATTATACTTTCAAAATAGTATTTAATTTTTGACATACTTTTTTTGTTTTCGTGATTAAATATGAATTTCATTAAATAATATAAGAAGCCCATTTTCAGAACCTACGGGCAGAATAGCTATTATTAGGCTGGAAATAAGTATTTTTCTACATTTTTGAAGCAATTTATTTAATTGAAGCAATGAGGCTTACCCAAAACGAATGTCTATTTTATGCCCCACTCAAGATTGTTGCGACTGTTTTTCACATGAGCTTACTCCTCGATCATTTATAATAATTTTCTCTCATTAAAGGGAGAAATTTCAGACCATAATTGAAATAAAGTACATGGAAATATTCTTTTTAAAAAATTCATGAATTGTAGACAATTTAATCGGCTTAATAGGGAAAGAAGCCTGCTGTTATTTTAAATGTTTTAGATTTAAAGATTTAGACTTGTTTTGCACCTACAGTTTGGCAATGTGAAAAACTGACTCATTATCATGAAAATTTCAATGTTTTTAAAATTTTAACACCTTTTATACAAAATCTTTTATACTTTTGGTTTAATAACATTACATCATTTCGTATGTTTTAAACTCTACAGAATCATCATTTGGTATGATTACTTAGTGAATTTTTAATCCTTTATCAATTTACATCGTCTGCTGTTCTTGTTTTAGATGCTTTAGATTTCATGATTTAGATTTTTTCCATCTACAGTTTTTCAATGTGAAAACCCAACTCATCGTTTTTTATCAATTACCATTGAAATTTTTCAATGTTCTTAGAATTTCAACACCTTTCATACAAAATCGCCATATATATTAACACCACGATCTTGCTTATCCACCGTACGTTTCGCGCAGTAGGGCCAAGAATGGCTCTTTGCGCCAATAAAAATCAACCAACCTAATAATCCAAGGAAAACTGAGAGTGTAGAAGAAATCCCGTTTGCCTTGCTTCTATCTAAATAAGATTGGAAAAATTCAAAGGCAGTTTCTTTCCAAACTTAAACTTGTTTTCAGCCATTTGCTGAAACCTTTGTCTACCTCACGTGCGGGAGGATATGGACACCTGCCTGTACTCTGTCTAACCCCTTTCAAATATTAGAAGATAACCAGATCCTTTTTATCTTTTTCGCACGGACCTCAACGGTATCCAGCTGTGTGAGGTTCCCAGTTCGTTTATATTCTTCTTCTTTATCCGCAAAATGCCCGTCTTAGTTTTTTGCCAAATTTATTTTATCCATCCCCTACTGTAGTGAGTCTGCCGTGACCTTTCCCAAGCTTTAAAAGAGTAAAAATTAATCTACGAGCAGCAATTCCCAGGACATTTTGGCTGTAGTTAACTTTTGTACTTGCATATTAACAAATAACAAGACGGCAACTGAATTGAAAGTTTCTGTGTATCCACAAAAACTTCTGAAAGGCGCACTGCTTTGAAGGTCAGAATAGATTGTAAGTTGTTTCTTGGATGAAACAGCTGAAGGCGGTAGGCCCCCAACTTGGAAGTTATTTTAACCTCTACTTGTTACAAGGCTGAAGTCATTTTAAATTTAATCAAAGGATTAAGGTATCCGTTGAAAACACTGGTTATCGGCTACATTTTCGAATTTTTTAAAAAAATGTTATTTCCTGTAGTTCAGACTTTTCCAAAACAGCTTATCTTTTCTAGGAAAAGGAAGGTCTGACCAGCAGGATTTTAAGGAAAACATTTTTTAGCTAAAATGTGTCTTTAAATTGAGTTTTCTGAAAAAATTTAATATTCCTAAAAATTCTCCACCATTCACATGATATCTCAAAAACTAACAGAGGTATTGACATAAATATTTCAGAGTGTCGTTCAAATAATATGAGAAATGAAATGAACCACACATTTTATTGTTGGTGAAATAATTTTTCATTTATATTTGTTTTTAGAAGAATTAAATCGTGAATTTGGGAAAAAAATACATCTATGCATATATTTTTACCCATCACTTCTTTGTAGCTCAAAGCGTTTCTTAGATTTTGGTTCATTTCATTCATCATTGTTTTCTATAACTTTTGTAGAAAGAAAAATAGAATGGCTGCATTACAGTTTTGTGTAGAGTGTTAACCTTCTTGTTTAAATTTCACTACAATTTACTACAAATTATCCTATTTCTCAAAATATATTATAATTTCAAATAATTTTGTTGTATGCATAGTATTTTGTATTATATTTAACAACACATCTAAGTTACGAATAAAGGACGAGCTGTATTAAATGGTGTCCTAAGAAAATAATAGAGTTCATCTAAGGGAAGCAGCTCTCCCTGATCCATTAGGAATCTAACCATGTTTATGATTCTACTTTTGGAAGAAAGGCATACGGTCTTGCATAGCTTCGTAAAAAATGAAGCTTTAACGAAGGAAGCTTTAAAAGAAGTAAATTTATATTGAAAATGCACGTAGAAATGATTCCCAATGAAATGCTTGGTGCAGACCCGCTGGTGTGGTGTGGAGAGGGGGTGCCAGCCTAGGTGTCGTCCTCGTCATCTGACAGTGGTTCACAATGAGGAGGTCCGTCCCAAAATAGCTCTCGTGTTGCTTTAAAAACGGGACGCTAATATAACTAAACTAAACTAAAACTAAACCTTGGTGCAGCATAGCCAAAATTAGCTCGGGCGCCAGTAAGTCCAAACCAAACCAAATCAGTGTATTTCTAAAAAATAACCGTGCCTTCAGTCTAGCAGTTCCACATAAAAGTCGGGGATTTCTCTGCAGTAAATAAAATACAAACTCCTGCTGTAGATCAAAATCATTTAATTCACTTTTCAAAAAAAAATGAATGAATAAAAATAAATCAAAAATAGCATGCAATATTTGATTCTTCTGTGAGCGATGAGATCCTTTTGGAAAAGTCATAACAGACCCCCCTCCCTTTTTTTTTAAACTATTATTTTGAAAGCTTTTATATATTACTAGCTATTACCCGTGTCTCTGTTCGAGTGGAAATTTTAATTATATGGACAAAAATTTATCAAATAATGACAAATTTAAAAAAAAAATCAAACCTAACCTTAAAATTATGCGTTTAAAAGTATGAGCATACACGAAAAATATATAACATAAATACAACTTAATAACAAAACACACAACTGACGTAAAAAGAATTTGTTTGCATTGTGTACCCAAAATAAAAACGAAACAGAAAATCGAGTTCGGTCAAATGCATTTCATTTATGGATGGAGATGGAGACAGCTACAATAGTATTATACATATTATTTTTAAATGTTTAATTTAAATGAAAACACAGTTATTAGTAATCTCGAGCGAACTTTCAACGCCAGTTGGGGTAATGCAATGCAGTTTGAAATTTTTTATTTCCTTTATTAAGTTTTCTTCGAATTTAAAAGTATTTCAGAATGAATCCGAAAGATCGATTCATTAACAACATTTGATTTTAAATACATCAAACGCAAAGAAAATAAATAGAATCGTTTGAAATAATCGGTCGAATTTCTGTTACTTTTAACCTCTTTTCTGTTGAAAAAAAAAAAAAGGAAAAAAAAAAACCCCTAAGCCTTGCTCATGTTTAGCGGGATTTGTTCTCAGCTTTTTGACGCTCAAGTTAGTTTTGAATGAATAAAAAATGAAGCACTCAATGAACCGAAATAAACAGTAGCCTGCTTTCTAATCCTGACCATTATCTATCTCTGAGCTAAATGTCATCCCGTTCCGTTCTGGCGTGATTGAACACCCCAGAACGGAACGGGATGACATCTATCCAAAATTTCATGTATATAATATTCGTATAGATGACACGAATCTTTTTCTAGTCTTTTTTTTTTAAAAATATTTCTATTTAAAACACTTTTTCATAAATTTTTTATCGTGGCTTTTTTTTTTTTTTTTTTGCACTGTTTGACTTATTTATAATGTTTTCCTCTTGTTATGGTGGAAACAATTTCTCACTAGGCAACATTACATTTAAAAAAATATTTCTTAAATCATGGGCCTTTAAAAATTCTATGAGAAAGGACAAAATGATTGAGATGCGAATGTGCATGATTTTCATATTCTAATAAAATTATGCAAAAGCTATTAACGTTGTGCAAAATATATTCTTTTAAACTTTTAATTATATATTGATATTTACTGCACCTTTTTTTGCTGTCATTTCAGAATCCTATTTCGCAGATTTGAAAAAGAAACCTAGCGGAACTAGTTTCTCTGTTTTATTTAAAGGGTTCTTTTACCCTCATATATTAGCGCAATTCAAAATATTAAAAAAGAAATATGTTGTTATTTTTATTTCTCAAAATTTAAATTTAAAAAAGAATCTCCACAAAAAGCAAGTAATAATTTCTTTAGGCCATGGCTTCTTAATTCTTGTGGAGTGAAAATATTTTTGTATTGAACTGGCAATAATATGATTATGATTATCAAAGTTGGGATATGCAAATGAAAATTGATTTTTTAAAATTCTGTCGAATTGTGAAAAAAAAAAAAAAAAAAAATTAAAGAGAAAATGTTTATTAAAAATTATATATATATATATATATAATATTTTTAATAAACATTTTCTCTTTAAAAAATATCGTGTGAGCGATGTAATTTTTTATCAACATATTTTTATTAATTTTCTAATTCAATGAATAAATACAAACTAAAACAATGAAAAATATAACACACTCTGAATGAATAATGAAACTATTTAAAGATCCATCATATAGAATTTTCTTTGTAGTAATTACGAATAAAGGAAGTTTATTTCCTACTTTAGTCTTTTGATCTTGAAAAATAACAAGAACTAGAATGTGAAACAGATGTAGAGGATTTTCATAAAAAATGACGGTACATTTGAATAATAAATTACGAAAATCGTTATTATGTTTCATTGCATTAGGAATTTTTTTACGCCTAATGCTACGAATTAAACTGAGGAGTTAGAAATATTTGATTATCAAAACGCATATTTATAAAGTTTTCACAAGTAACTCATGTTTTCTTTGCAATATTGCTGTTTAAAATGGGGCTCAGAAGCTAGTGAATGGTATTGAAGTAAATAAAATTTTGCAATCTAAATAAAAAGTTCTAGTCGATTTTGAGAAGAATCATTTTTTTTTTTTCATTTTGTATTAACCGCCGATATTATTCATTTTTTCCCGATGTTTACCAAAAAATATAAATGACTGAAATAGCAATATTACTTATCTTATCTATAAAAATTATATTATCTGAACTTGAACCAAAAAAAAAATCTGATTGATATTCCTTTAGCTTTCTACCTGAAATCTCTGTTGTTTTCAATCAATAATCTCTTTTAGAAAAACCGGTTTCACCTTTGTAAGTTATTTCAGGCTGAATAATTTACAAAGATATGAGCAAATGAATGCATGCGAGTAAGTAATTCTGAAATGTAATATAAGAATCTTGTTATCGTATTTTGTTATTTGAAACTTGTTTAATGAACAAATAAAGAAGACGAGCATCAGATAGCGACTTCCTTATATCCCAAACAGCAGACGAAGATTAATAAATCAAAATGAATAAGAAAAAAAAAGAAAACATGTCATATCATTTCATTCGTAAAAAGTACTTATATTGCACACTAGCAATTGCTCTCGACTCTGTTCACGTGCGAATTGCGATATACATGTGACGAAAAACGATCGAATAATGACGAAGAAAAAAAGAAAAATTAAACCGAACCTTAAAACGATACATTTAAAAGTAGAAGTATATACGAAAAATATATAACATAAATATAATTTAATAACGAAAACACACAACTGACGTAAAAACAATTTGTTTAGCAAATCAAGTCCGGTCAAATCCATTTTATTTATAGGAGATGGGGATAGCAACAACAAACAGTATTACACACATAAATTTTAAACTTTTAATTTAAATGAAAACACAGTTGTCAACAATCGCGCTCGGAGTTTCAACGTCAGTTGGTGTAACGCTCATGTCTGACTTTCCTGTGCCAGTTGGGGTAACGTAATGCAGATTAGAAAT
>JAPMOQ010039177.1:2219848-2233306 GCA_026543055.1 Argiope trifasciata
GCTAAGTCTTTAATATGAAAAAAAAAGTCTTAAGGTATCCGACTACGTACGAAGGAAATTTTTTCAAAAAATAGATTTTTTAGAAACTATTTATGGTTTTTAAATGTATTGTCATAATAAGCATAAATGCTAAAACATTATTGTAAAATATAATGTATTTCTAGAAATGGAAAAATTGTTAGTAAATATTAATGAAATTGAGCCAAAAAGCTTAACACTCTACACAAAATTGTAATGCAGAAATCCTATTTTTCTTTGTACACAAGTTATAGAGTATAATGATGAATGAAATGAACCAAACTCTAAGAAAAATTTTGAGAAGCAAAGAAGTTATGGGTAAAAATATACGCATATACGCATTTTTTCCATAAATTCACCACTTAATTTTTCTAAAAACCCTTATAAAGGAAAAAGTGCTTCACCCACAATAAAACGTTCTATTCATTTCATTGCCCATATTATTTAAAACACACGCTGAAACTCTTGTGTAAATACCTCTATTAGTTTTGGGGATATCTTGTTAGCGGTGCAGAACTTTTTTGAAAAATAAAGTTTTGAGAAAATTGAAATGAAAAACAAATGTTAAGCTGAATAAAGTGTCACTCTGGACGATAGGTCAAACTTTCCTTTTCCTAGAAAAGATAAACCGTTTTGGAAAGAGAAAAGTTTGAACTGCAAGAAATAATAAGAATTTTTAAAAAATCGTCAATGTGGCCAATAACTAGTGTTTTTAATGTAGTCGGATACCTTAAGACAAATAAAATCCTTCTATCTGTAACTAAATAAAGCAACTTTATATCTTACATAATCTATTCGAAAATAAATCTTTCTTCCTTTTAAGCTTTCCAGTTTTCTATGATAAAAAAATTATGAGACATCGGTACCTTACTCAATTATCAAATAGAATTGATTTTTTTTTTCAAAACTATTCTTGCATACGTGTGGGAGAATATGTGTTGTTCAAGAAAATGCTACGGCATTTTAACAGGAACATAAATAGATTTATAAAATATATTTTTATACAAGAAAGTACACAACAAGAAAAGTTGACAAAACAAATAGAAGTAGCTTTTTCTAGTTGGGGAAAAATATGAAATTCCTGCCGACCAGATTACAGAGTGGTTAATGATACAATAGTCCTCACAACGTATAGATATGTAGATCCTTTGAAGACATAAATATATCCGAATCGTCGGTTCAATGTTAAATATTTTTATTAATCATTAAAATTAACTATTTTTTTCTCTTAAATTTCTAATTAAAATTAACGCTAATGAATAAAGATGCTGACTTTCAGCTGTTAGCAATTTTGAAATATATTATTATTATCTCACAAAATTCCCGCACAGGCCACTTTAAAGAAACGAAAATAGTTTCAGGCAAGACTAGATCCTACTCCATTTGCAAGCATTGCCCTTCATCGCAAATTTTCCACAGGCTAATCTTCAGCTGCCCTGCCGTTGCTGCTGCCAATCTTTGGATTCTTTCGAGGGAGGATGTTTTGTACAGCCTTCAGGCTCCCAGGCTCACTGAGCTCGTCCTGAAGACGTTTGGACACATTCGAGTTTTCTTACTATCCATAGAAAACGACAATAACAACAACATTACACACTTCGTAAAATATGGAATTTTGATATAGATAAAACTGTATAAGAATGGCTGATACTATTCTCTTAAAACTAATTATTAAAAACCATTTTGATTATAAAGTTTGATGATATTATGACATTCAAGATTACATAACATGCATTATTCAAACATTATTAATTACTAAAATTTCTTTGGAATTCTCTTCGCCGAAAAGAGGTGCAAAACGATGTCAGGGTTAGTCTCTAAAGTCGAGAGTTAGAATATAACATGTCTGAGGACTTGGAGGACTCAACAGAAGTGAGTAGTTCTCCTTGCAAACCCAAAAGAGAAAAAAAGAAAGTGTATTATTCCAACAAAATTCAAATTTTTTTAGCATTTTTGCTTAATTATTTCTCTCTAACATTGCTATTTTTTTTCCTTGAGTTTTCTTTTGGTTTAATCACGTTACATGATTTCGTATGTTTTTAATTCTTCTGAATCATCATTTTGGTATGATTACTTAGTCAACATTTAATCCTTTTATCGATTTACATCAAATCTGCTGTTCTTGTGTTAGATGTTTTAGATTTTACGATTTAGATCTTCTCTTAAGTTCTCTAGCGTTCTCACCAATTCAAACCATCGATCTGATATGAAAGACTCCATCCATTGAGCGCGGTCCCTTAATAAAGAAGCATCTGCCTCCAATGAGTGCGAGTCTTAAGGGCAGCGAGGGGAGGGTCTCTTCTCTTAATAGTGGAGGTAAACATATAAATAACATTTGGCTTATTTGGAGGAGTAATAAAATGTACCTGAAGCGTGCTGCGAGCTCTCCTTAATGCAGATTGGCAAGATCCGTCCAGGGAGGAAAAAGTAATTTAGAAAAAGGCATTAATAGCCGCACGCGCTTTAATGGATACTTTATAAATGCTACGAGATAAGCGTGTTAAATGGATTCCTGCTCTTAATTAATATTATCCCGTAAATTGAATGACTATATTAACCAATAACCTTTCTGGGGAATGGCACGCCCACCACTGCTCTGAGGTCTGCAAAAATTGTTACTTGATTGATGAACAAACGAAAGCGATCTCTCAACCAATAAAATTTTTTACACACAGAGAGAGAGAACTCTTTCTTTTTTTTTTATTCTTCAATGTTTTTACTTTTTAATGCATGATTAGATAAAATCAAAGTAACGTACAAGGGGAAAATTCATTACTTTGATAGTTATTTCTGAATTATGACGGCGCATGATGGACAAGCTGTCATATTACGGAGTTAGCTTCGAGCACCTTCCAGAGATCCAAAATGAATTACGAACTTTTTTAATGCTGCCTTCCCCGTTGCTAATTGGATAACACACATTCGCGTGGCCGGCATCACGTTTCGATCGATCCCCCCCCCCTTCTATCTCTCTCTCTCTTTGCAGCAGAATGGGGGGTTAGAGATTATCGTCAATCGACAAAGTAATCCATAAAAATCTTGTTACATTAAAGTCGCTTTTTCTAACAAGTTTCTCTAAGTCGCTTATTACGTTTTCATTAAAAACGCACGAATAATACACATACACACAGAAAAAAAAACGAAAGACGGTGATGGTCTTTTTAATGTTTTACCTTTTAACGTATTGTGACGCGAGTGTAATCCGCAGTATTAATATGGCAATTAAGCTTTTGAGCTCATCAACCATATGATGTGCATTAGAGCATTTGATTTTCTTTTACTTGCTTAGCTCTTGCCAAATGTTTTTTTTTTCAACACTCCGGTTTTTTTAAGCACCATCTCATTTTTAGAATATGCAAAAGTCGCAAAAGTTTTCATTGAAAACGCACGCACACACGAAAAACGAAAGATGGTGATGATCTTATCAATGTTTTATCTTTGACACCCGCGAGTATAATCCGCATTATTAATGACACTTATGCTTGAGCATTTGATTTTCTTTTTACTTGCTTAGCACTTGCCGAATCTTTTTTTATCACTGCGGTTTTTAAGCAGCATCTCATTTTTAGAAAAAATGTGTTTTACTTTCATTTTTGTGTACATTAAGTATACCTCCATTTTCCGATTCATGGCAATTTATCAAACGTTGTGTCTATGTATGATATTAGATTTATTAGAATTGAAAAAACTAACTATTATACGCATATTAAGATTTTTTTTAACACTTTCCTGACATCCTTTGGTCAAATCTTCAATATCACACTATGAAAACATGTTACTCTTGACTGTCACTTAACATGTATCAAATCACAACTTTCTGTTTCCAGGCTGAGCGGTACAGAAGCACGTAATTGTCGTTGTTGATATGTCGAGGTATGGACCAACATTGAAACATCCATTAAATTGAAAATTCATGACAAAAAAATACGATTCAAAAAAAGAAAAGAGATATCATATTATGCTAACACGTTCACTGCTTCTACCCTCGCCTGATCATCTATCTAATGAGATGATCCCTTCTTTGCTATCTTTTAACTGTAGTAGTAGAGAAAGTGTCATCTAATAAAATAGATGGTTCGGTCCTAGAAAAGAACGCAATTTACGAGTTAGCTCGTAGTTGGCAGTCAACGGGTTAAAAATTCATTTCGCATGCGTCTCAAATTGCATCGAAAGCAATCAATAAGGGATGTCATAACAACCAAGTATAGAAATGATGGCGCCGGATCTATACTTTAGAATATGAAAATCATATTATTACCTCGTAAAGTTTATCAAATAATCTATATTATATTTATAAATTATTTTTATTATTTAGCAGCCAGTTAACCAATCTTATTACTATTTAAAATGGCCACTTAAATACTTTATGTAACACTAGTATCAATTGAATACTTTATGCAATTTGTCTTTTAAGAGCTTGTTCATCAAAATATTTTTAAGGTTCATATTATAATAGTCATATCATTCACCCATGCAGTTATAAAGACCTTAAGCCCATAATGTACTGTATGTCTCTCTAATTATCTGTAAGTTACCGCAAAATTTCATTATTAAATTAAAGGGGAGATGATTAAGCTGCAATTAATATAAAAATATTTTTACTAAAATTATTCATCTTTTTTATTGCTAATATTGCAAACAGAACCCATCAGCATCTGAGTCTTATGATTCAGAGAGCTGCGGATGTAGATAAAAGTTAACTTTCTTCATTTATTAAAACATTTATAGATCCATGTTACCTATGTAATTATGTACTTCATTTAGAACCACTTTCTAGACGTATTTCTGTTATTAAAGTTTTTCAAATTCGCTGCTAGGGCCTTGAACTGAAAATATATATATTACACCCCATTCGTTTTAAATAAGGTTGATTTATTTAATTAATAATACTGTAAAAGTCATAAAAACTTTTCTTTACATTATCTTTTAAGAAAAAATATATTTGTTTCATTTCATACAGGCAGTGCTGAAAATTGCATTTTTATATGTTTCATTTGTAATAATAGTTTATTTATTTTTTGATTTTATGTCAATCTGATGGCAACATATAGATAAAAAATGGGGTTTTTTTCCTTTCACTCGTAACACGGGCATGCAGCTTAAGTTTTATTTTTATTGTTGAAAAGTATGATAAAAATTATTTTTTAAATTGATGGAAAATAGAAATTTAGTTTTTTGATTAAAATATTGGTATCACTAAACGGATATATTTTTTAATCTTTAATATGATGTAAAACTCAATTTTATGCTATATTTTTGAAAGGTGTGGCGAAAAAACGTCAAAAGTTAGCTTTATTTTTAATTAATTCAAATTCGAATTAAAAATTCCAAAAAATCGCTCCCAGGTGATTCCCAAATGATGCAGCGGTCCAATTTGGTAGCTGTAGGTCTAAACGGTCTGGCCTGTAGAGCGCCAATACACACACACACATTGAGCTTTATTATAAGTAGATATATCTCATTTTTTTTATTCATGGTAACTAACGGAATTTTGTTGCCATGCAACATATTGGATTTATTAAAATTAGAATTCAAACTATTTCCAGGAATCACTGCTTGAAACAAATGAAATGACAGAAAACTCTTCTGATAATTGAGCATAGATTTTTAAAACAGATTCAAATACGATGTCAAGTAGTCTTAAAAGAGTGACCCATTCCTCTCCTAAGAAAAAGATATGAAATTTATGAGTGCAAAATAATAAAGAAGGCAGAAATTTGAACACACTAACTACTTTACCCACATTAAAATTCCAAAGAAAAGTTCATTTCGTTTGCTTTCCTAAAATCGCAACGGAAATATTCAACAATGAATCCATTGCAATTTCCTGAGGCGTAAATTTGTTTTGTATACAGGCTGCATGAATGCTTTGGAGATGTTATCCCATCCTGGTAAATGGATGTATCCTGTAATACTAGATATTTTATGTTGCTTGAGAATACTACAGGCCAAAGGAATTTTAGTTTCATTTTGCTGGGTTCCTAGCCACGTTGGAATTTTAAGCAATGAAGACGCTGACTGCGCTGCCAAAGCAGCTCCTAGTGCAGATATCGATTCCATACCGAGATGCAAAACTTAGAACTACTCATTGGATCCATTCACTTTGACAGGAATCTTGGGATCTGCATACTCATAATAAGATACATTTCATTAAACAGCATATTCATTCATGGTCCACTGTTTCCATAAGAAGTGACGGTGTAAAACTGACTCGTCTTCGCAAGCCAGGGCGCCGGCTTTAATCATACTGATTTAGGCGAATCACAGTTTTTTTACCTGAATTATGACAATTTTTCAAAAATAATTTTTAACAATACTTCATATTTCTTCAATAAAATTCAGGCTATTTCTATTGTTTTATCAATGTTTCCACCTCTTGATTATTTGCCATTATTGAATGTTACGAAAACGTAATTCACACGAGGAATTTGAACTTGGAATTAGATTACTCGGACAGTTATGTTTGTTGAATATTACTAATTCCATTAAGAAAATTTATTTACACTGATATGGAGAGGACATTAAGGTAAAGTGACTCATGCGTGTTAAAATTTAAAAGAAGTTTTTAAAACTTAAAAAAAAAATAACCTTAAAATTTCACCATAACAAAAACAAGAAGATCGGTGACGCAAAACGTCGTAAAAAAGCTGGCGCGTTTTTTTTTTTAATTCTTTTTAATGGAACAAATGTGGTGTTGCCACAGATTTGAAAAAGTCTTTAAATACACACAAAACTACCGTGTGGCACTACAGAACTACCCTACACCCAGACAAACAAAAAACAGTTTGCAAACAAAAGTAAATGAAAAAAAAACCTATAGTGCGACATTAGAACACAATTAAACTCAACATGAGAATGGCTATTTTATTTAATGATGAAAATTTTAATGTATATAAAATTTTTTATTGAAATTCAATACAATCTATATTCCCCCGAACCAGCTTGTCCACAAATTACTGACTACTAGCTGGTACCCGGCGCTTTGCTCCCGCCGAAAAAAATTTATATTAAGTGCAATCAATTAATAATTTGGCAATGTTTTATCGAAATAGGATGAGCGGTGCGACAGTATATGAAATAAAAACGAACTAATATTCATTTTTATGTATCAGATTAATGTATTCCTTTAGAATTGTAAAGCTTGGTGTTCTTTCAGAATGGTGATGAAAGAAACTATCTATTGTATCTCGTGATTCGTTTCATATTCGTTCAGAATGCTCATATTTAATTTTAGAAAATGTGATTAAAATATTTTCTTTTAAAATTGCTTCAACCTAGAAAATATATTTGTACCATAAAATCGTCAATATTGTTGAATAGATAAATTTTTGCACTACAATATTTTTGGTGGTTACTGCGAAAAACGCAAACTTTTAACTAAAATTTAAAACCCCCAAGGTTGGTCTCCACAAACCTTTCTCACAGAATGTCTAATAAAGTTGTTACCTCTGAGAATGATTTGCATGATATTTACTTTTTATAGTAACAAAATATTAACCCTCAACTTGGATTTAGCATTTCTGCAGAATCTATTATTTCTCCAAGAAGAATTATTTGAAGATTCATCCTTGGTAAATAAATGTGGTTGACATTCGAATTTTTTTAAAAAAATTAGATAATTGTAGTATTCTTATAACCATCCCGTCGATGTAAGCAATAAGCTGCCTAAGTTTCATCGCAATCAGATGCACCGTTTCGGAAGGTATAAGAGACATACAGACAAATATTCATTTTTATTTATATAGATTTTGAAAAAACAAAATAAAACAATGTTTTGATTTTGGACCCCTAAAAAAATCTGGATTTGTCAAGCTTCCAAGAATAAAAAACTTTGAGAACCATCGTTATGGAGCGCTCACAACGCTTGTTGAATGCAATAGTGTTAACATGGCACAATGGATTCTGGGTTTAAAAGTTTCGCCCATCAACATTCATAGAATCCTCTCAGTTATCCAGTCAAAAATACTTTGCTTTTTTTTTCTTTTCTTTTTCACTCACCCTTTTTGGAAATTTTATTTTTTAATGATGATGCTCCATGCATAAAATCATCATTATATCGCTGTAGCTTGAAGAATATGATAATGAGATGTAGATGCCGAATTAACGTTCGCCCGATTCCTTTAAACGAACTTTATAATGATCGCGTGGTATGAAAATGAAAAAGCAGTTCGAATTTTCTCATCATTGAATGCTGCAGTTCATTCAGATGCTGTTGTGACTGCATGCTGAATACTGGGTGAATTGTAAAATATCTTTATTCAACATAATGAGCTCTCCTGATTGACGGAGTTAATATTTCAGTCTTGTGAACTGTCGATGCTAAGCTCAAAGTTTTAAAGTATTTTCTATTTAGAAAGAATTTCGTGAAGATGGAATCCTGCTGAATGCATGCAACTTGTTTTCGATTTCTGACAGAGTTACATCGATTTTACATTTTCGATGCTAAACATTGACATTCCAGTCATGACATTTCGAAAGTTCAGATCTAAATACAGATTAAGAATCGATGATACAAAATTAGGATCGAAATCGCTAACGAATGAGAAAGCAATTTAGAGTTATCTGGGCTTTATTGTAGATTATTCGTGTATATGTAGATTATTGTGTGCAACATGTCTTTTTCCTACTAAATCGAAGACCGTACAACAGAATTTTCAGCTAGAGCAGCAGAAAATTTGTAACATGTGTTGGTACAGCACCAACTGCGGATATTGCGATAATCTTTCAGAATATTCCTTTGTTTTTTGACTGCCCAAACAGTTTAGATTTCGTTGCATATTAAGATTAAATTAAATGATATTTAATTAACAAATCATAAAATATAATACCAACAATGAATTCATTTTAAAAAAATTTAATATGAAGAATATTATTCCATTCCTCTTTACTTATAACAAATTACGAATCTGTATGTCTGTCTTTATCTATATCGGTATGTTGGCATGCTGGTTGTAAATTCTAGAGTTTGATCTAAAGTTATTAAATTTGACACATATATGTTTTGGAAGGTGGAAATGTCCACTGCAGAAAGGTTTTTTTTAAAATTATTATAATAATTTTAATTAATTTTAAAAAGTAAGCGACATGTTCGCAATTTTTTGCGAAATATATATTATTAACGCATGCTTTCAAACAACTAGTTTGTTAACCCAAATAATGGACATTTCAGAATATGGAATGCAATTTAAAAAATTATTTTTTGTATTTGGCACGACGAAAAAAATGAATTAAATGAACCAATTATTGTGGATTCATAAAAACTTCGAAAATCTTACTTCGAAATCTTCAAAAATCTTCTAAAAACTCCGAAAATCTTATTCTGAAATCTTCGAAAATCATCTAAAAACTTCGAATTTCTTATTTCGAAATCAAAGTCCTAAAAAAATAATTAAAAAAAAATAACTTTGGCAAAAGCACGATTGTTCACATGGATAGATTTGGATTTCAACATAACATTAAAATATCAAAACACTACAGTTACTCCCAATAGTCGTGATTGGTGCTTTGTTCGAATACCATAATTATGGGCGAATAAATCGTAAACTAGATTTCCTTCTTTGTTTTAAGCATCACTTGCAAAGCCTCGTTTCACAAGCAGCATAAACCAGTAAAGTTACAAATCATTAATTTATCATCGATACAGATAGTATATAACTTTAAAAATTTGATTGAAAATACAGAAAAAAAATTGAAAAGACTCGAAATTGCTATCATTAAGTAGGCAGTTGTTTTGATTTTTAAGATAACGTCAAAACCTTTTTGTGAAATAATAGTTTCGGAAGATACATTCATCAATTTCCTCACCGGAATCATAGTGATTACCTGTTTGGCGATGATTAAGCCTATTTTCAGGGCGAATCAAACTTCCCGTTTGAAACCTATTTCTTGATTTCTTTAATATCTTCTTTCCTTTGACTGGACAGTCTCTGGTGACAGAAATTGTTTCAGTAATAATATTTTACAGTTCCGTCAATTATCGGTGCATTGAAAAAGTAGAGCTGAAAAATATTTAATGAAGTAACATGAAATTTTAATGCATATTTTATTAATAATACATATATAATACATACATATTATTGATAATATACATTGTAAATAAAAAAGTAAATTTTTGACTATTGCCATTTGAAAATAAATACTAATAAGAGAGGTTTCTGTGTCAAGTATGTTAGTGTTTTTTAAATACAGCCTTTCTATTACCCGCGGCTCAGTTCTCGTGGAGATTTTGATAAATATGTATGAAAAACTATTAAAAAAATGAAACCTAACCTAAAAACGATACATTTGAAAGTATAGACATATACAAAAAATATATAACACTAATACAGTTTCATAACAAAAACACTCAACTAACCTAAGAACAATTTATTTACATTATATATCCTAAATGAAACAAAACAGCAAATCAAGTTCGGTCAAATCCATTTTATTTATGGGTCGAGATGGAGATAACTGTAAAAGTTATTATGCACATCATTTTTAAACTTTTCATTTAAATTAAAACGCAGTTGTCAACAATCGCGAGCGAACTTTCAACGCTAGTTGACATTATGCACATGTCTGACATTCCTACGTCAGTTGGGGTAACGCAGTGCAGATTAGAAAAATTTGTTTCTTTTATTCTGTTTTATTTTCATTTAAAAGTACTTTAGAATGAATCCGAAAGATCGATTCATTAACAGCATTTGATTTTAAATACATCAATTATTTCTGACACCACTCTTCGACGAATTCTCCTTCAAAACCTTCCATTTCATCCCTATGAATTGGCTGTTGTGCAAGAATGAACTGAATGCGATTTTGTTGATCGTCAAAATACATGTGAAATGCTGCTTGAGATCCTGCCTGAAGACGCAGTCATTTTTTTCTCTGACGAGGCTCACTTTGAAATCCCTGGTTTATGTCGATTGACCAAGGACCATAGTTTGCCTCAACAACTACATTCGCGACGCCATTGCCAACATACCGACTGATATGCAGCAAAGAGTGGACACGAACTTCAAAAATTGACCTAACCCATTTGTATAATATGAAAATATGAGAAAAAAGTCCATATCATGGAAAAAATTTTATTCCATATTTAGGTGTTAAATTGTATAAAAGTAGAAAAAAAAAATCCTTTTTGAGCATTATTTGTTAGTAATTTTGTTCAGTGTGGTAATATTTGAAATGTGGGATGCATATAGGTATATAATATATAATAATACAGTCATTATATACATATAATATCATATCATTATATGCATAGCTTATAATATGATGCAGCGTATATATACGCTAATGATGCAAATGGGTTATTCAGTGTATGCACAATGGGGGGCACCATTTACTTAATCTCTTTTTAAAACTCTATTAAAAAATTGAGATATCGTATTATCAAATGAAAAAAGAATTAAAACAATAACTAATGTACTTTTGTTTTTACTGACTTTTCAAATAAGCAAGTTTCTCTGACGCACCCTGTCGGTTTGTAGACATGCTTGGTAGTTTGGCAGTTCCGCTTTTGTTTCAACATGGAGTGGTCCATTCATTCTCACTCATCTTCAGTTCTATTCTGCTGGATACCATCCCATGTGGGGAATGTGCGGCAACGAGAAGGCTGATAAAACGGTCAAATCCGCAACCTGATTTTTAGAAACACCCATACCTGCATGCGATTTGGCTAAAAGCTATCTGTACGTAAACTAGCAAACTCAGTGGGATTCGGAAACTAAACAAACTTCATACTTGCAAACCTATCATAGAAAATTGGCCCTCTTTGAATTATAGAAAACATCACACCGTTTCACCTCGCCTGAGAATTGGTCACACTAGAATTAGACATGTATTATTAAATGATCGATTGTCGATATGCCCACATTGTGGTTGTGAGATGACAGTTTATCATATCCTTATTGAATGTCCATATTTTAATGCTCAACGCTTATTTTACTTCATAGCAGTAGCTTTGTCCTTGTTGCTTGGCAAAAATCCACATAAGAATCTTTTTGCCTATTTAAAATCTATAGGATTTTTTTCCTTAATCTGAACTCACTTTTTCGGCTTCGTTTTGACATTTTGTAATTTATCATCGTTTTTGCTATGGAAACACTTTTCTAGAAACTGTTTTTATTAAACTTTGAATCAGAATTGAACTTGTTTGGCGAAGTATAACCTTCATACTGGTTCTTGTGCCATAAAACTTCAAGCCAAATCAAACCCATTCATCAAGTACGAGCAATACATAATTTATATATTGACGCTGATAGTTAGAAAGCTGACTAACTTGCTCGTCAGCTTCCTAAATTTTATCTTACACGATAGATTAGACCATTGAATTCTAGTCAGACTGCATGAGTCACAGAGCTTAAATGTGTTCTTTTACAAGAATGACTTGCAGTTCAAAGAAGATTCATTCCAAGGACTTGTGATGATTTTTATTCCGACAATAGCTGATATTGCTCCGAAGGAGAGGACTAATTCATACTATTAATTGGCTCATATAAATAATAAACAAAGAATCAAATGAAATAGTATTGCGATTTTAATGTTTGAGTATTTGATACGAATTACGGAATAAAATTTGTTATTAATCATGATGGCTTAAATTGAGTGACATTTCTAGTATTCTATATGCAGAAAGGGCATATTGAGTATATTTTTAAAACTTGCACCATTAAATATAATTATTTAAAGATTCATCTGTAAAAAATTTAATTCCTGCCTATGCCTTTCAATAATTTTAGCAGAGTTCAAATGAAATTTTCATATCTTCTACATAATATAACACGTTTTTATCTCTAAATAGACAGTACTTCGAACATTCGACGTCAAAATTTATTTACTCCAAACATTCATAATATTTTTTGTTAAGGTTTTAATGTAATGTTTATTTGTCAATTATGAAGTCAACTTTTTATAATTTTGTTCAAAACTCTTCATGGTACAAGTTAAAAAAAATCGATAAAATAATTCCCATTTTTTTTAAAATTATATTTCAAATTTTTATATTATTTTAACGAAAATTTATGTGAGCATTCGGCGCAGTAAACGAAACTATTGTTACACGTTGCCAGTTGTTTCCATTTTTCTAATAAATTAGATGGGTTCAAATGGGTTTTCTCCCATTTCTGAAGGGCCATCTTTAATATGATCTTGTAGCAGAATCTTTGCAATATGAGTTAAAACAAACCTATTACTTACAAGGGGATCGGGATGAGATTTAGTATAAGGATAGTATACATTTCGAATGCTCATTCGGGAAAATACACATTGTGTGCGGGTATGTTTCGTAGTGGAATTATACCGGGAACGGACGTTTTGCGCGTTAATTTAGTTATTCAATTAAATCTCCATAGATCGAAAATTAGTTCATTTTTAACCAACTTATCGTACTTTATATTGAAATATATACCCAAATTTATAAATAGAAATATATAAATTACAACCATAAGATTTTTGTAA
>JAPMOQ010039177.1:2233706-2244968 GCA_026543055.1 Argiope trifasciata
ATAACCGGTTAAACCTCGGCTTTTCATCGTCCACCAGCGATGTCATGTCTTGATGTTCCATTGGAAATCCCCATCTGCATTGGTCTCTTCCATGTTTGCTGACCATGCTCGGAGCGCTTGGGTTCATATCACCACACGGGTTATGGATCATCCATTTCGAGATCAGTTCCGGATCATCTTCTGGAAACTTTATTAGTTCGCCATATTGGCTATAGATGGCAGCACGTTACCGCTTGAAACCTATTAGCCAATATGGCGAACTAATAAAGTTTGAAAATATCCTATCTGTAACTCCGAACTGCTCGACCGTAGCGCTTCAAAACCGGCGCCAATCGATTCCTCGTGGCCAAAAACCCCAGACCCCCAAGTTTACCGGAGTTTATTAATTCTGGGGCGATTTTCGACTTGGCAACCATTCCTCGTATTATAGTATAAGATACCGTTGTTTTTGTACCCATTAACTAAACACGTTGTTACACAAGCCCATACTAGCACGTGACCCGCGCTCAAGTATCAATCGCCAGAAAACGCACTAGTACGTGTCCGCACACAATGTGTTAAAACACAATGACCGGTCAACCTCGGGAAAATGATTCTCAAATGTTTGATGAAGCTTATATTTCGAAAACTTGAGTTTGTTTCCTGCGATCTCTATGGTATGGTTGTCTAGGTAACCTTCTCGTATATGGGCAGTTTGCGTTTGTACCTGCCTGGGAATATTGATTTCCTTTTTTAAATTATTCTTAATCAAATAAAATTTTATAAATACTTTTAATCATGTTTTACTTTTTTCTAAAAAAAATATTTATTATCGAAATACATGATAATAAAATTAAAATTTTTGAAAGAGAAAATTATAGATACAGATGTATTTGAAAAATTAAAATTATTTAGATTTAATGATCGATTTACAGATAGTTTTAATTAATATGCTAATTTTTATGCAAGTATAAATGCTTATTTTTTAATATTTTGATTATAATTTAACGATTAAAGGAAAAGTTATTAAAAACGCAGCATTAATGGCTACAGATAATGTTACAGACCCTCATCCCTTTTAAACAATTAATTTCCAAATTCTTAGATTTTAATAATAATAAATAATCAATTCTAACTAATTGAAGCTGTAACAATATCAAAAATTGCAGTTGATATTTGTTAAATATGTAAGCAAACGTCCGCAACTGCAAAAAAAAGAAGAAAAAAACAGTGCAGAGCAGGTGTTAATGTATTGAAAGCGTAGGCAGATGGTTCAAAGCGCATTAAGCGTGTACAAAATTCTTCTTATTTAATCGAACATGATCAAGAAATAAATTCTAGATAAGATAGAATAAAAATTCAATCAATTGTCTGCATCAATTTTTAATGATATAAAGATGATAATGTATGCATGGTACGAAAGAAATACAATTGTATATGTAAATCAAGTTTATTTTCCCATAGATCTTAAAGATAGATCCCTCGAATTGTTTTTTTCTTTTTTCAATGTTCCTACCATAGTTACCATTCTGATTTTTGAATATAATCGGAATTAAATGTATGTAGGATAATTTTTTAGAAATATTAATTTATTTTATGATGATAGTATTTATAATTAATAATTATCATCATTTATGTTATATTTATTACTCTTTTTTAAAATATTCATTTACAATTTAAGTATTAAAATAATAAACATTTAACCTTGCATAAAAATATGTAGCAAATCAATTTAAACCATCTGTAAATCGTTACTGAAATTTAAATATTTTTTTAATGCAACTGTCTTTATAATTTTTCTTTTAAAATTTTAATTTTACTATCATGTGTTTCGATAGTAAATATTTATTTCAGATTTTAAAAAAATTAAAAACATATTGATTAAAAGTATTTATAAATTAATTGATTAAGAATTATTTATAAAAAGAAAAGGCTGCGGTCGCCTGGTTGGTAGAGCGTCAGTCTCGAAACCGAAAGGTAGTGGGTTCTGTCCTCGTCTCGGCCAAAGACCGCCGTGTTGGTGAATGGCAATTAGGGCACGTTCAATAGGTCCTCCAAACTCCCATCACCTCTGGGGGTACTGAATCAGGGATGTCTGATCTGGATCTTAATTCTGACTTGCAGATGGATGAATGAGTGTATGTATGATTTCGACCGCCCCCTCAAAAGAGTTGTGTGTTCGAGCAAAGTCGTCCTTTCACCTTATGGTAGTTAAGTTATCAGTATATAAGCTTTACCAAAAATTTGAGGACCAGTTTCTCGAAATTTACTGGCCATTGTGTTTAAATATTTTCATGAATGAACATTCTAAATGCATACTCCCCTTATTATAAATTTAATTTCAAATTTAGATTTCAACCCCGTGCCCTTCCCTTCAAAAGTAATTTATCCAGCCATTTCGTAG
Organism: Argiope trifasciata; assembly: GCA_026543055.1. Taxonomy (NCBI): domain Eukaryota; kingdom Metazoa; phylum Arthropoda; class Arachnida; order Araneae; family Araneidae; genus Argiope; species Argiope trifasciata. The sequence continues at coordinate 2,236,090 of JAPMOQ010039177.1, forward strand.
ATATTTAAAAAATTCGAAAGTGCCAGATAATTTTGATCCCATAAGTGATTTAAATGTTCACAATAAAGTAGAAACACCTATAGGAGTTAAGAAATGTCATTAAGAAAACAAAACAGTAATTCTGAAACAAATTAATTTAAAACAAGTTACAGAATGACTAACAACTAAAACTGAAATTAACTGTAAAACTTCAAAGAAAAGTTACAATATACATTGTAAAATTTTCTGTTAGAATGACTAGATAGGAATATTAAAGGAAATTAAAAACGAAGGATATATTTCCTGGAAATAAAAAAGGTATACCGTTAATTTTATAAGATTCAAACGGATAAAAGGAATTTAAAACCGCGATATTAATTCTTTTCTTTTGGTTTTCACAATGATGAGAATTTAATAGATTCAATTCATTGATTCAAAATCAAAGAATTAAAGGGTTTGCTGTAAAAAGAAGGTAGCTCCAGTTATTCAAATTTGCAGAAAGCCGTAAAAAAACACGTCTGAAAATTCTAAATTTGATTGAGACAGACAACTTCATCCCTTGAGAAACGGGAGAACAAAGATTGGTTTAGTTTAGTTATATTAACGTCCCGTAGTAAAGAAACACTAGGGCTATTTGGGGACGAACCTGGTCAATTTGAACCGCGACCAAACCATCTATGTTATTAGATGACACCTTCCCTACTACAGTTAAAAGATAGCAAAGAAGGGGTTATCTGATCAGATAGATGGTCCTGATGTCAGACGAGGGTAGAGGCTTAGCTTGTTTGTTTAGTTTTAGTTATATTAACGTCCCGTTGTAAAGGAGCTCTAGGGCTATTTTGGGATACACCTCGTCATATTGAACCCCGGTCAGATGACGAGCTCAGATGACACCTGAGCTGCCCCCCCCCCTCTCGGCACCAGCGGGAGGACGTTTGGCCTGACAGATTTAACGTGCAACAGGCCCCCTTCACACGACGGTTCGGTGGAATCGAGTCACGAACCTGCAGCCCTCCGGTTCCGAAGCCGAGATCTTATCACCAGGCCACAGCGATCTAACAAAGATTGGAGCTACATCTTTTTAGCACCAAATGAACAAGGATTTTTTTTTTTTTTTACTACATGTAACCCAAATATAGTGCATGTAACTCTAAATTCCTGTAAACTAGAGCTGCGTCCTTTTTTGCAGCAAATCCTTCAATTCTGGTTTAACTTTGATGTAGTTGTTTTTTCTGCGACAGCTCAGAAATCTCCAAACGAGATCAAAACTTGAAATAACTGCGTCAGTTTGCTTACGTTAAGGTTTGTGTGTGTGTCAGTGTCAGTATAAAAATGTATCGAAATTTAATCTGCAAGTCAAACTGGTATCCACTGCTGTTTAAAAGTTTCCCATCTTGCACAGTGTTATGAATTATTTTCACTAAGCACTAGCTAATACCCGACACGTTGCTGCCGCAGAAGAAATAATTTGGGGAATATCGTTTGAAATGTAAAATAACTGTCTTGTTTCATTAGAAATGATATCGTATGAATACATTCATTGAAGTTGAATGATATTTAAAAGAGAGATGTAAGTAATTTTTATTCTACTCTTTTTGTCATTTTACTATTCAAGAGCTTTAGGATAAGCAACATTTATATATTTTTTCCGTCTTCAGAAGAATCAAATTCATTTCTTGACTGTTTGATTCGTAGTATCCAGCGCACAACTGGTTATCTGAAAAAACTGTTGTCTCCTTGGCGATTTCATTTGACAATAATGCAATAAACAGATCTGAAAACATTTTTTGTATATGAGATTAATTGTACTCTGCCTATAATCATCCCACAAGTGCAAGTAATAAATATTCAAAGTTTCATCACAATCGGACAAGCAGTACGGCAGCGCATAAGAGACAAACATGCATTTTTATTTATACTGATTTATAGCATCTTCTATTTGAAAAAACTGTAAATTGGCGTTTATTCAATCATTCAAAAAGTGTATCATCTCTAACTGAATGAAAAGAAAAAATTAGCAAATTACAGATTAATGACAATTGATATATGATATTAATAAGATGCAAAACAACTGCGATTGCCAGTCACAAATCTCGATCTATTCGAAGACATCTATGAAATCTTTTACATCTATGAAATATTTCTTTAGCAAGGCGAAGTTGATTCACACTAGTTCTTTTATTTTCCATTTGAAAAGGAAAAAAAAAAATAATGAGTTTTTTTTAAATCGGAAATAAAAAAAGAGGATAAAATTGTGAACGAATTTTCATGCTCACTTCCAAATTAAAATTCCAAATATTTTTGAATCTATTATTTCCAGATATTTCCTGGGAATGAGATCATGTCAGTTTAAGGCCGTTTTTCGCATAGCATGTAATTCCTCTTGTGAATGTAAGGAGGAACGAGTTGTAATGAATTTCCTAAGGTTCTTTCATCTCATTCTTACATTTTATTTATTCTGATATTTCGAACGTTAAAAAAACATTTAAACACATTGTGTGCGGGTGCATTTCGTAGCGAAATTATATCGGGAGTGGGCGTAAATTTAGTTATTTAATTCAATCTCAATAGATCGAAAATTATTTCCTTTTTTTAACCGATTTTTCGTATTTTATATAGAAATATATAAACAAATATATAAATAGAAGTATATAAATAACAATCATAAGGTTTTTGTAAGCAAAAAATACAGATATTTAGTGGATAAATTTGAAATAGTATCGTAAATATGAAAATCAAATAGAAATAGTAGTATATAGTTTTAATGTTTTCGAATTATGATAACATTTTTACATTATCAAGAAATGAAAAAAGCAATCATAAAATTAATAATTTTTTTCAGTGTGGGAACGTTGAAAGCATTTTCCTCTATGAAGAGGCAAAATTCACTCATTTTCACAGGGATAAATACAAAAATTTGAAATATAAATTGATTTAAATCTAAATCAATCTTCCCGTTCTGTGATCCGCATCGACTGATGTAAAAACTAGTTTTTATTTGTCGAAATTGAATTTAGCGAACAAAATAATTGTCTCCCTGCATATGGAATCGCCAAGCTTTTTTTTGTACTAATTTGGACTAACTTAAAAATTATTTTTTATGAATACATGTCATTTTTAATGAATAGATAGACGCATTTAATCTTTGCTAGGAGCTCAGACATTGATGCGACTTATCAAAGAGCAGAAGCGAACAAAATAATTGTCTCTCTGTCTATGGAATCGCCAAGTTTTGCAATAATTTGGCACGACAACAGGCAGACAGTGTCGATCCATTTTCTTAACGGTGTAGGTGAAAGGATTTCGGGGTTCGCATTCATCATTGTTTAATGAAACGGAAAGCGTTCGCGGGCAATCCAGGCGAAGGGCTGTCTTGTTACCATAACTAATTAGGCGCACTCCGAAGCCGAGCATACCTGGCTGTCTGTGTCACGGCATCTGTCACAGGCACCTGACACTTGAGATTCGTATATATCTCATTTCATCTCATTGAAATGCGATCGCCGTGCCCCGCTCACTTGGCGCGCTCGGCGCATCGCTCATCGCGCATTGGGACGGCGAGAAGAGTCTCTCAGAGGGAGATACAAATGTCAAAACGAACTCGGTGACACCTGTCATTAGGATTTTTTTACACTGTGTCGGATTGATAAATCTCACTTCGCTCCCATTCAACGAGGCTGCTGTTTATTCATGCCATTGTGGTTTTGGTGTGTATGCGTGTGTTTATTTTTTCCCCAAATGAATTATTAAATTAGAAATAATTATAGATTACAGATACTTTGAATTTTTGCTCTTTATTAAGCCGGATGCAGTGATTAGCATCTGATGGATTAAGCATAAAAGAGTGGTTAGAACTATCATTTTATACTGTCTAAATGGATTCATTTTCGTTCATCGCCTACGAAGATATACGTCGTAACTAAAATTAAAATTATGACATTTACAGGTGAAACTCTTATTTAAAGACACGTTTTTTTTAAAGAAATTTGTCCAAAAAAAGTTATCTGTTGGACAATCGTCAAAATATTATTAAATTTTTTTTCATATGCAGTTTGATTGTTTGGGTATTTTTGGCGCAAGAGTCATATGTGGCCATTCTGCGCCAAGCAAATGGTGGAGTAGAATTCGCAAAAGCACATGCTTAAATATAAAAGAAGCTAACAACTTTAAAATTGAATCCTAAATAAAAAATGTGAAATATGTTCGACATTAAATATATTTAAGAGAAAAGCTGTTGCATGATAAAAGAGAAACAATAAAGCCAGTTAAAAGGTCAAACATGAAGTCGTTCATATCCGTAACATGACAAAATTTTTACAAATTCATTTCGATTCTATTATTATTAAACACCAGCCATCTTTGATGATCAAATGATCCATGGAAAGCTTGTATTATATTTAATTTTGATATAAAACAATCTTTCGAATTTTTAATCATCAAATGGCAGTAGATTTTTAGATTTTAAAGACGTGTTTTAATAATCATGCACTTGCTCTATTATTATGTACATGTAACTTCCACGTGGAATTCAGTTTCACGATAGGGGGCTTCAAAACCTAATTTTCGGGGTAATCTATATTTTAAATCCACATACTAAATTTCTGACAAATTTTCAATAAAAAGGCATCATTCCTGTGAGATTTAATTATTTTTGGACACTTAACATTCAGCTGCTGCTCTAGAATTGCAGCCATGGGAATGTTGCAGTCTAACAATATACTGGTAGTACAGTCTTTCCACATACCTGAAATTTTGCCTTTGAAAAATTTTAGTTTCTAATGTGGGTAAGACCCCCCGGGGGGCACCTCGAAATGAGCGTGAGATGCTTCCAGTATAGTGGTTGGATCTCGCCAACCCGGCGGGTACAATAATAGATGGGGGTTCTGGCACTCCCATCGATGACGGGACGTACTCTCTACGGGGAGGGTTGTACAGATGCCGGTGATGTCCCTTAGGACTCAACCACAGTTTCTGCCAATGTTGATGTTGCGAGAAAGACCTGAAGATTGTCAATAACGATTTAAGTACAGCACTGATGGTACCAAGTCATCTCAAAACCCTGAAGGATAGAATGTCGAAGATGGAGAGTTTCATTCAGAGTGCAGATGGGAAGAAAGACAGCTATTCCCCACCCCGAAAGGAATGTGAGGTTGATGGAGCGGTCCATGTAAAGTTGGACAATATTAAAGATAACATTCGACCACAACAAATCCTGTCGATACTGCTACGTTCAGTGGTGGTGGAGTGGTCGGCTGTGTACAAGAAGAGTGTGGCGGTGGTCCGGCCAGTCAGTCTTGCGAGGTTAATCCGTGTGCCTTCATGTGTCAGTCATATGACTTATCTTTCGTGGCTCTGTAAATTCGGGGTTTTATTTTATTTTATTTGCGGCTGCTGTTGTTTATATAAATTGTTCATATAATGCAATGCTAGAAAATTGTTAAGATAGATTAAATAGCACAAAGAAAAGCGGTATTCAATGGGTTTGGAAAACCAGCATGATAAAATATTACTGCTACACTGTTCGAAGATAAGAAAAAGGATAATTCATTGTTCTTTAAAACGTAGTAGGGTTTGAAACATCTAAAAGGCAAGAGTGTTACATAATTGAGTGTGTTAATATTGTGTTATACAGAAGCACCCACCTTTCAGAAAGTGCTTCGTCATTGGATGTATCAACATTTCACATGTTATTTTTAAATTTTACACAATTCAGTAGCTATTGAGATAATTTATCCCTCACCTCTATCTGATGGAGTTATATGAAGTTTATCTTATTGAAGCTTGAAGGAAGATTATTGTATTTGTTGGAAGATTTAAGATAACCTTCATCCTCTGCCCTAAGCATTTCAGTCATTTTCAATTTTTAGAACATGCTGGTCATACGAGATATACTCTCTGTTTAAGAATTCTATATAGCGATTACTCCTTGACACGGTACATTATTTTCCATGAAGGCAAACCTTTTACCGTCACGGAGAATACGTACTCATACGTAAATCATACGTCATGAAAATATTAGGTAGCAGAATTGCATCAATTTGGAGCTGTCAGTTATAGTCCTAGTTGCAACCACATGTCATGGCATGTGATCATTGATCGTGAAGCCAAACCATTCTGTGACATTTCTTTGTTTGATACCAGTCTCTAGGTCCTTTTCTCAGATATTTTCTGTACCATTTCCACGATAAACCCATTGGTATTTATAAGGTGGTGACAGTGGGAATTTGTTCTCATCCTTAATCCCTTAATCCTATTTAATGTCATTGAGATGCTGGTGACACCATTACTAATGGATAGTAATACGCAATATGGACGATTAGACAGGATCAACAGGTCTGTGAACGAATAACCCATCTTCTCCCATGTGGATGCTATGTTTTTTCGGGAAATGCCTGTTATGTAACTGCGACATACAGGGAAATACTGTATTTCGCAACATCACAGCCTTTTGCTTTTTTATCATGTAACAAACAAAATTTGTATTCAAACATACTCTCCTTCCTATTTTGAGAGGGGAAGGAGGTTCTATTTTACCATTATTATACTGAATAATACCATTCGTCCTTAGAATTGGCAGCCAGTGCGTGCATAATCTTTCTTCCTTAGTCTGCAATAATAAAAATGAAATTGAAGACGCGTACTATTTGAACGTCATTGCAAACAATATTTAATAAATAAAGTGTGCAACAAATGTTTTGAAGTTTTCAAAGTTTTAGAAAATTAAATTGAAATAGTTAACAGATGATTTTAAAAAAACTTATTATAAACAGTCTAAAAATTATTTTTGTGTAATTATACTGTATTCATGGGTTAGAAACTTCAAAAATCACAACTATTTTTAATTAATTAAAAAGGCCCTCAAACTTTCACGTGCATTTTTAATAATTAAAATTCGGAAATTCTTGCGATATGTATAATTTCACCCTCAAAATTATTTTCCTATCTAATTTGTTACCACTAAGTCAAAATATCTATCCTGCAAAGTACCAAAAAACACTTATTCGCACATTTTTCTTTATCTGGCAGAGAGATGAAACAAACAAAATTTTGAAAAGAGAAAGCTAAGAAATAGTTGTGATAAGCATAATAAAAGACCGAAAATCTGAAAGGAGCTTTTCTTGTGGTTGTTATTAAACACTAGTTGACATGTTTGCTTGCATAGCGAAAGGTTGGGAATTATTTATAAAAAAAAAAAGAGTAAAATTTCCAATATTTATTCTTTTAATTGTTTTATATTGAAATATAATTAAATATTATTACATTCCTTATTAAATTAAATTAATTAATTAAAAAAAATAATTAAAATAATTTAATTGATACTCTTCATCGACAAAATATGTTAGAGGAAAATATTTCTTTATATCCAATATGTAAAACAAAGAATTTGTTTTACTCATTGGATATAAAAAAAGAATTAAGAATTTTATTTATTGCATGTGGAATAAGCCATAATTGTGACACAATCATTAAAGAAATTTTACTCCCCCTTACATACTGACTTGACGATTTTTAGAAAAAGCAAATTGATTAAAAAAAGGGAAAGAGATATCATATTATGTTCATTGTTAGAATTGACGTAGTGGTTAATTAGGTTTATCTGAACTAAAATTTCTGTAATGCATATACTTTAAAACCATGGGAAAAAACTATATTATATTCGAGAAAGATGCTGTTTAATTTGTGTTATTTGAAAAATGAAAAAAGGGTTTAAAATACTAATTCTACGGATGGAAATGACAAGGTTACAAAATAGCAGAATGGAAATCACAAGGTTTTTTAAAAAATAAATCATTTAATAACATTTCAAAGGCAGCTTTCATTTCTCATTAGACTCTCTCATGTACGTGACTGTACCATTAGCAATAATTGCGTCATTAAACGTCAAACAAGGGATTCCTTCGTGCCATTATTTTTTTCAATGATCATATTTATCTAAAATAAGTTTAATTCAAATCAATTTATATTAATTCATCTCTAATTAAGGTACTCAAAAAAGGCAAATATTCGTAAATTAATGCGACTCACTCTGTTCTTTAGACCACCGCGAATCACAAAAGGATAAAAGTTATGAAAAAGAAGACCAAAAAAATGGAAACATAACTATTGGAAACAAATCTGAAAAAAAATCTTCTTTTGATTCTTTGAAATATCAAACAAAGGAATAAAATGTTGTCCTTCACAACAGATGATTGAGCTCAAATAAAGAGCTTTATAAAGAAAGGGTTTTTTTTTCCTTCTTTTTTCTTTTTCTTTGTTTTTTTACCTTTCAAATTGATGTAATTATCATTGAAATAGGTGGCAGAATTTTTCCGTACATACGTTTTTAATTTTTTTTGTGAGGACACAAAAATAATTCATTACAACGGCTAATAGCTTATATAAACAAATACTAGTAAAAATATCTAGAAAATCCAAAATTTCTCTAGAATCAATTGATTTTTTTCAATCGGGATATATATATCTTATACTATAATACGAGGAATGGTTGCCAAGTCGAAAATCGCCCCAGAATTAATAAACTCCGGTAAACTTGGGGGTCTGGGGTTTTTGGCCACGAGGAATCGATTGGCGCCGGTTTTGAAGCGCTACAGTCAAGCAATTTGGAGTTACAGATAGGATATTTTCAAACTTTATTAGTTCGCCATATTGGCTAATAGGTTTCAAGCGTTAACGTGCTGCCATCTATAGCCAATATGGCGAACTAATAAAGTTTCCAGAAGATGATCCGGAACTCAAGGAACTGATCTCGAAATGGATGATCCCGTGTGGTGATATGAACCCAAGCGCTCCGAGCATGGTCAGCAAACATGGAAGAGACCAATGCAGATGGGGATTTCCAATGGAACATCAAGGCATGACATCGCTGGTGGACGATGAAAAGCCGAGGTTTAACCGGTTAT
>JAPMOQ010039177.1:2249968-2269571 GCA_026543055.1 Argiope trifasciata
ATATTAAAGATTTTATGGCATAAATATATTTTCTATGTTTAATGAATTAAAAAAATGTTTTAATCAGATTTTCTAAAATTAAATTCGAGAATTCTGAATGAATAGGAAAAGAATCAAGAGACACAATAAATAGTTTCTTTCATTGCCATTCTGAAAGAACACCAAGCTTTACAATCCTGAAAGAATACACAAGTCTAATACATAAAAATGAATATTTGTTTGTATAGAAGAAGGATAAAAACAGAATGAATACTATTTATGCTTCTCCTTTATGTATCCTTCCATTTCAATGAATGTATTCATTGCCGACAAGAAAATAAATATCATTCTTAATGAAATAGGACAACTATTTCAAATTCCAAACGATGTACCCAAGATTATTTCTTCTGCGGCAGCAACGCGCCAGATACCAGCTAATGCTACATAAATTTGTCATAGTAGATAATGTGATGTAATTATGTGTTAGTAGATAGTGCAATGTAATTATGTGTTAGTAGATAGTGCAATGTAATTATGTAATAGTAGATAATGTAATAAATGTGTTTTATATGTTTAAGGAATTTAAAAAGAAAATGTTTTTAATCATATTTTCTAAAATTAAACTTGAGAGTTCCGTACGAATATGAAACGAATTACGGAATGCAATAAACGGTTTCTTTCATTACCATTCTGAAAGAACCCCAAGCTTTACAATTCTTAGTGAATACACAAATGTAATATATAAAAAATGAGCATTTGTTTGTTCGTATTTTATGTACTGTCTTACCGTTCATCCTATTTCGATAAAACATTGTCAGATAATTGATAGATTGCATTTAATATAGTTTTTTTTTGTAGCAACGTGCCGAGTATTAACTAGTAATTAAAAATAATAGAAAAACGCTTGAAATTTTTTGCTTGATTCTGAAGCCCATTCTGAATAAGAAAATGCTCAGTTATCCCATTATAATTTGAAGATGCTGGAAGTTTTTTTTCCCGAGAGATGAGCAGAAACGGCCATTTCGAGATCTTAGCAGCCCGCGCATGTCCCAGGCAATAGATTTCTGAATTAATCGGAAACAACCGGTAATCGATACATCACTGCCACCGTGCCCCGTGTAGGGTGAGGGACCACACAAATCAAATGTTGTGACAGCGCCGGAATGCTTCGGTTTTTTGCCCAAGATTTATAAGTGCCGAAAGCTTTCTTGATGGCTTGATTTACTGGTGCCTTTTATTGGGAGAACTGGTTCTCGCGAGACACTATCTGAAATAAACAAATGACGTCGGATGTAAATCTCCCAGAATTCAATTTAATAATTTAATTGCTACTTGTGTCGATTTATTCCCTGTTATTTATTGGAGTAATGAGAGTTCATTTGCATCGGGGACCAAATTTATGGCCTCTGATGTCTCCTGCATAACTGCCTTCCGCAGTGATTCGGTGGCCGATTAGACTTGAAAAAGCCGCAGCAAGAAGAGGCCTGGTGTTCGGAAATCGGCTGCCAAATTCGATCTAGATAATACGGTTGGGCATGTCTCTTTTCTTTCTTTTTAGTGTTTATAAATAGAAAATAACCAGTCTTGATTGCCACATGATTTTTTTTTGTCAGCAGGCAACAATCAAAAAAATTCGACTGGTTCTATATAGTTATTGGCTCTTCTAAGTTAAGTCAAATCTCAAAACACATTAAAAAAACTATATTCTAAGTAAATATATTCTAAATATTATATCTAAATCTATATCTATACTTATAATAAAGCTCAATGTGTGTGTGTGTGTGCGTGTGTGTGTGTGTGTTGGCGCTCTACAGGCCAGATCGTTGGACCGACAGCTACCAAATTTGGTACATGCATACCTTGGAGGTTCGGAATGTGCACCTCGGAGCCCTTTTTTCGAATTTTTAATTAGAATTTGAATTAATTAAAATTCAAGTGAAATTTCGACGTTTTTCCGTTATAACTTCCGAAAATATTATTGCACCAACATGATTTTTACATCAATTTAAAGATAAAAAAATTAGCTTTCTAATAATATCAGTTTTTTAATTTATAACGTAAGCTTCTATTTTTAACGAATTTTTAAAGAAATATTTTAATTATGTTTTTATCACGTGACTGGATAAAATAAAAGAATGCCGGAAGTTCAAATAAAAAAAAATTATCATCGCAAAATAAATCTACAGAAATGCAACTGTCAGCACGTGACAGGATAAAATAAAAGAAATATAAAATGTGATATTTTCTTTAAAAAATAAATGCAAAGCAAAGGTTTCTACAATCGTTTGCAATATCTGTATCATTAATTCCATAAATTATCTTTATTTACAGTAAACCTGATTGAATTTAGACAGGATATGCATTGAAATCCGGACTTAATGGCATATTTATGTAATCGTTTGCAATATCTGTATCATTAATTCAATACTTTTTTCCCTTTCTCGCTTTCTTTGAAAAAAAAAACATATTTCATATTTTGGCAACATCATCGATAAAAACATTTTTAATATTTTGGAAGCATAACCGATAGTTAAAACTGATTGATTTATAAAATTAAAGAACATTATTAGGAAAAGGTGTTCTTTTAGAACTTTTCGTCCATCATCTTAAAGAAAATATTGCTTTCTGGCCAATCAATTCCCGGAATTACTTCTAGGCTAATGAATATGTGATTTAATTGAAAATTTTAGAACGCATTACTCATGGCGAACCAGCTGGTCGCCAAAGGCGGCTAGTATTATATATATCTAAAACTATATTCTAAATAAAACTATATTCTAAGTAAAAGGAATTTGCAAGAACGATTTTAATTAACCGCTTAACTGTTTTATTTTCTTTATTAATGCGATGACACCTTCTGTTTTGGGAATACTTTCTTATTTTGATTCAAACGGAAATCCATTGAATATTTGACTTATCTCTGCATTCGAAGTAATTTTAATATTGAATTATAATATTTATAAATGGCTTATTTTTGGCTTACAACTATCAAAATTCGATAAATCGATGCACGTATGACGTTCGGACAAAACAGTTAAGCTGTTAAAACTGATATATTATATTATTTTTATATATTTGTTTTAGGTTTTTGTGATTTTTATCAATAGATTTCGAAATACTTTTCGAATAAGAAAAGGGCACTGCAGTCAAAACAATTTTAAAACATAATAATTTTCAATTTACTTTTTGATTGTCTACTAAGCAATTCGTGCAGGAATATACATCTCTTACCTATTTTTTTAAACTATTTTCATAAAAGCAAATATATCCATCTTAAAACTGATAACTGAAAGGACTGTAGCTTTTTTATCAAAAAGGAACTGATTAACGAATGCATATAAAAAGTCCAATCAAATTTATTAGGAAAGCCATCAGCAAATTCACAGTTTTATTTTCAATATTATGATAGAAAAAAATCATTCCCAAATTAGAGCTTTATCATGCATTTTTCTTTCTGTGTTAAAAGATTGCCATACATTTATTTTGTCATACATTTGTGTACAGAAAAAGAATTTCTCTAGTGAAATTGCGGAAAAAAACTATTTAAAAAAATGTCTCCAAAAATTTTCGTGTCATGCTTATTTTTGATATATAGGACATTTTCTGGTCTGTATAACTCAGAAAATTGTAAAATGGTTTTAAGTCACTTAAACAGATGTTTATAAGCTACTTTTTAAGTATCAAAATATTATTACATTTGCAGGTCAAAATTTTGGTTATTTTCCTTTTTGTCTCTAAACTTAGACTGCATGAGAAATGAGAATTTCTAACCCTGTTTTTAGAGCCAGATCTGCACTTAACTCGATGATTTGTTCTTAAATTTAATATAAATCTTTATTTCTTGCATTTATTATTCCAATTTCCTTTGTTTTGCAGTCTCATCTGTGATCAAAATTTTAAATGTACAGAAAAGTACGAAACAAACTTCATTCTACTTTATCTATGAAAATCTAAAAATCCCTTCCCCATATACCATATAAAACCAAAAAAAAAAAAAAATGTTAATATTATTTCAGAGAAAGTTTTTAACTGACTATAATTCGCTGAAATTTTTAACAAAATTCTCGATAATTGCCGTCATCTCAATGATATACACATAGCAAATTATTATTTATGTTTCTCTTACACCAAATTTCAAAAATAAAAAACTTTAATAATAAGATTGTATACAGATTTAATGAAATTGTTTAGTTTATTAGTCGTTTAAGCTAGACGACCATAAATATTTGTTTTGGAAAGGGAATCGATTTTTTTTATTAAAAATATCTGCTATGTATTTTAAATGATGGTGTTAGGATGAATCTTATAGGTATATTTTTTTACTATTCTAATGGAACAAAGTCCTATCAGAAGGATCTAAGTGAATAAAAATATATTTATCTAATACTATAATACGAGGAATGGTTGCCAAGTCGAAAATCGCCCCAGAATTAATAAACTCCGGTAAACTTGGGGGTCTGGGGTTTTTGGCCTCGAGGAATCGATTGGCGCCGGTTTTGAAGCGCTGCGGTCGAGCAGTTCGGAGTTACAGATAGGATATTTTCAAACTTTATTGGTTCGCCATAATGGCTACTTAAATTTTCAAGCGGTAACGTGCTGCCATCTATAGCCAATAGGGCGAACTAATAAAGTTTTATGTTTATGCTGTTATAGGTTTATAATAAGTTTCTTATGTATGTATATATGTTTGGTTTTTCTAAATAAATTTGTCAAAAATACTGAAGTTCAACACACTTCAATCTTTACCTTTGTATAGAATAGTTCCCTTTCCAAACTCTAACTTTGTTTAGAATAGTTTACAATGGTGCACTTGAACCGGTTATCTTTTCACCAATGGTTTCACAAATTTTCTTATGGCATGTATTGTTTTAATAAATCACAATTGAAAATTTAAATCTTCGAGTTAGCTTCGATACCTGTTTTCTCCGAGCGGAGCTCGGTCACCCGCTGGTTCTCTCAAAAATAAAAATTCACAGCTTACAAACATAGATTAACGTGGCTTTCAATAAATAAATGAATAATTATCATAAAAGTTCTTCTGAAAAGCAAAGATTAAGATTTTATATTCAAACTAGCTGGTACCCGGCGCTTTGCCGAAATAATGTTAAGTGCAATCAATCAATAATGTGGCAATGTTTTATCAAAATAGGACGACCGTATATAAAAGACGGACAAACAAATATTCATTTTTTATACATTGGATTTGTGTATTTTTTTAGAATTGTAAAACTTAGTGTTCTTTCAGAATGCTCAAATTTAATTTTAGAAAATGGGATTAAAATATTTTCTTTTAAAATTGATTGAACGTAGAAAATATATTTATACCATAAAATCGTCAGTGTAGTTCAAAAGATAATCTTTGAAAATGAAGAGGGTATAAAATTATTTGTACTGCAATATTTGTGGCAATTACTGTGAAAAACGCTAACATTTAATTAAAATTTAAAAATCTCAGGATTGATCTCCCCAAAATTTACTCCCGTTATCTGTCTTAAAGTTGTTACCTCTGAGAATGACTTGCGTGACATTTGCGCATTATAACTTCGAAATATATGAACCTTTGACTTGGATTTAGCATTTCTACAGAATCTATTGTCACCTAGGCGAGTTATTTGGGATGAATCCTTGGTAAATAAATGCGGCTGAGATGCGTTTTTTTTTTTTTTTTTAAATTTTAGCTAATTGTACTATGCCTATAACCATCCCGTAAGCTGACCAAGTTTCATCGTAATCGGATGAACGGCTTAAGAGACAAACGTTCATTTTTATTTATATAGATATATTAAAATACAGGTATTTATTCCTTTATTGATACGGTTTTTTGTCCAAATGAATTCATAATGTGTTTAATAGTCTTGCAAAACATTTTAATAAATTCTCGAAATATGTGAAAACGAAAAAGGCATCATAAGAAGAATGATAAATGTCGGAAAGAACGGAAAAACCGAAATTAACATCGCCCTAAGAATATTTATCTGTACGGTTTATCAGTAGGGTGCATAAGTATGGAGCATAAACACATCATAGAATTAATAAAATTATGTATTTTTTTTTCCAAAATGATTCTGGTTGAGCCTGAAATCCTCTGTAAGAGAGAAGATCCGTAGAGTGTAATTTTTTTTAATTCGGACCTGAGCGTATACATAGGAGCTACAGCAAGATCCACCTCTTTGGAGAAACGATAATCCTGAAGGGAAGTCATTAGAATCCCCTCGTAAGCTTAATGCAGTCTATGAATGACACAAAAATGATTTATTGAGACGAGATACGGTTTGACAGGATAAATTATGGCCTCAGAATAAATGGCTCTCCCTTTTTGCTCTGTTTTGTTCCCATTTTGATGGAACAATCTAAAAAAAGAAAGTTTGTTTTTTCTTCGTGCGCCTCCGGTCTTGTCGTCAGCTCTCGATGACAAATGGAAAGATAAATGTGAAGCGAAAAATGAAAATGGATGGAATTGCAAACAAGATTTGTTTTCTCTGGGTCAGAGCAACAACGGGCGGACTTCATTCTTGAAGGAATCCGAGGCATTTACTTCGAAAGAGAACACCACATTTGCACTCCCATTAGCACTTGCTTGATGGATTGTGGACCTAAATGTGATGATCCACGCACGTTGAAAAGTAACGAGGGGGAAAAATGTCCACCTTTCTGAAATTTTCACTCTTAACACGAACTCTACAGGAAGAAAGCGTTTATAACCTCGAGATTTCAATGACTGTCATTGGTTTGACGAAAAATACATGTCTGTATCGATCTCTAAAATCTGTCCCCATGTATGTGAAGGTGATAGTTAAAAAAGGGACGAATTAGATGGAACGAATCTGGTACAAACTTTATTTTAAAGTTTTTACTAAATAAGAATTTGAACATCCTCAAACGTTCGATATGTTTGAAATTTGAAACTGAGTTTATCCATAGCAAGATGTACTAGTTGAAGATCATTTTTAATTTTTTTTTCCCTAATCCTTAAAATAATACTACGGCCGGTGTCCTGTCTTAGGTGTAGGCGTGTCTTCCTAGTGTTCTGGTCGTCCAGATTCGGGCATAGTTGTTTTTCTGTGTTTTATCTGGGAGTAGTGTGAATGTGCATCCCTTGTAAAAAGAGGTTGCGCAAGCGAATTTGAAGCATGAAGTAGTTTCGTACTCTTGGCGCTACTGAAAAACAAAGGATGCCAATTTAGGCTTAAAATCACTGACAGCGATGAGCGAGCTTGTCAATGACAAGTGCCATTGAAAACAACATAATACTACGAAAGGCCGTATTAAAGGTTTTTTGTACTAGGTATTAATGTCAATGTTAAAAGAAAAAATAATACAAGTTTTTATTCATTTCAATTGTTTACTAAAGCACTTCCAAATGCGTTGAATCAAAATATTACATATATTTTGATTGTTGCGTTTGTTTACATGATTTTTATTGTTAGATGCAAATAATTGCACTTACACAACCCTTATAATACACTTATTATACTTACTTACAATAACATTTATAAAACTGCGAAAGTTCGGCAATAAAAGCAGTAGTATGATTTATTTTAATATTACAAATAGGGAAAAAAATCGTTTGAAATTGTAACATTAAGTAAGTAATTCTAAAATGGCGGAAAAGGGTTTTCTTCTTGTAAATTTGAGGAAGCCAAGTTCTCGAGAGACGAAAATCATCCACTTGTAAGGCAACAAGAGCGAACCGTGTGTGTCATTTTATACTCTTCAAAAAGATATTTTGAAACTTTTTGAGAATAATCATATATATTCATATTTAATCACATAATGTTGGCACAGAAAATAACCAAAAAACCGGGGGGAGGGGGTATAATATATACTGTGGATTTTGTGAACTATATTTTATTTCTTATATCCATAATATGATGAAGCATTGATTGATAGGAAATTTTTCTAATCATTATGACAAAAGGAAAGAGCACATTTTATTCTTCCTTTTCAGTAACATATCGGATAATCTCATATAATGAAAAAATTCTATTTCGAAACCTTTTTAGATCTATTTGTCAGTTTTAAATACACATATTCGAAAATCGAAGAATTTCTTTTCTATGTCTTTAGCAAAGAACATTTAGCTGTTATTTGTCTGAAAGCCCTAAAGAGAAAATAAATAACTCAATTTATAACGAATGAAATGGAAATATTGATAATTTGCACTTAGGTAACTGTGCATTGATAAGTTCGAGAATCCCAAAGAGCTGATACCAAAATTATTTCTTAATAGTAAAATGCTAGAATCCTTCATGCGTAACTAAGTAAATACTATATATTTTCGAAACACTGAAATGTTATTATTCAGTATACATAACTACTTTGTTAAATATAGTTACCGGATTCTAGAGATTTTTAACGTATAAATATTTATTCTTATCAATAAAAAAGATGAAACAAGTTTATTCCATAGAATTGGCAAGGAGTAAGATGTGTGGGCTGATTTAAAATAAACTGTTTTAATCTGTAATTAAATTATTTAACAGTTTGAATGCCGCGGCATTTTTCAGAAATCTGGTCTTAACGACACTAACTCATTTGAACTCATTTTTATAATTATATTTTTGTTCGTTTTTTAAATAAATTTTGCAAGCCAGCATTGATTTTTTTTGTTATTTTCCCAGAAGCCATCCATCGATATGAGCACTCATATACTACGAGTTTATTCGTAGCTGAACAAAAAAAAGCAAGTAAACACAGCACGAGATCGTTCGAAGTTGGCGTCCTAGAAATGAACGCAATTAACGAGTTATCTCGTCGTTGGCAGTCAACGTGTAAGCTAAAAAGTGGCCAAAAGTGCGTAAATTCAATTTTGATGAATGTTTTTTTTTTTTTCGGATAATATTATAAGCATTTTCAGGTTCTAATTAATTTCAAGGGGGAAAAAACGCAACACAGCTTAAAATGTTAAAAGCGTATTAACAGTAGGCTAAACAAAAAGGCTTACTTTATAGGGTTTTATGAGAAGTGCAAAAAAAGCTATTAAATCACAGAAACATCTTTTTGCTCTCCGATATGCGAAGTATAGAAAATTCTAGTAATCGTCAAAAAAAATCGAGAGTTTGACAAATTTTTTCGTTTCATACCTCCCTGTTTTTGTAAAATGCCCGTCTGTCTGAAAAAGATAACTCAAAAACGTTTTGAGCTAGACGCTTGAAATTTGGTTTACGGTCTTAAGAATATCTATTAAATTTTGAATAAAATCTGTTCATGGGAAATTCCACTTACTCAAATATAAGTTAACACGATAGTTACAAAACAATTGAGCTAGATAGCTGAATTTCGGCATACCAGTTTACTTTCTGTGGTGTAGACAAATTTTGAGCAAATTTAACTACGGGTCTAATGTCTGTCGGTCTATACTTACAGAAAGATGTAAACACGATAATTCAAAAACACAATGACTTAAATATATCGAATTCGGTCAAGTATTTTGTGTCAAATTTTTTGTTTTAATCGTTTGAGAAAAACATGTTCATATGAGCACGGATATACTACGAGTTTATTCGTTGCTGCACAAAAATGGAAAGTAAACACAGCACGAAATGACTCGCCGTTGGCGTCCTAGAAATGAACGCCATCTACAAGTTATCTCGTAGTTGGCAGTCAGCGTTTTGAGAAAATGTGATTTAAATCTCTGTAACTAGTATTTTGTTTTTAAAAAATTCTTATTATTTTTCCTTTTGCATATCTGATTTTGTTGTGTGTTTTTTTTTCAGAACTGTCCCACTAAAGCGGAAGCCAGGCGGAGCGCTGCCAAGATAGCTCTAATGAATTCAGTATTCAACGAACACCCTTCCCGAAGAATATCTAACGATTTCATCGAAAAAGCTGTAGAAGAGGCCAAGTCATCTTTCAAGGTGAGTTTCTGATGCCTATCTATCCTCAGTTCTCCTCAGTCTGGGTATTCTTTACTACTTAAGTTTAATTAACACACTGAGTGCGGGTACATTTCGCAGCGGGAGCGGGCGTTTTGCGTGTAAATTTAGTTATGAACTGAATTTTAAATATTTTAAACTAAATAGTAAATTTAGTTATATATAAACAAATATATAAATAACAACCATAAGATTTGTCATACATCTTTAAAAAATTTCTTTGTGGATGTTATTTATTAAATTGTTCCTAATAAAGGTTATCCCCAAAAATAAAAATATACATTAAATCTAACATTAAATAAAGTGACCAGAGAATCTTTAATGATGTTTTTAAATTGACGAATATTCCTGCTTACAGTAGTTGCATTTTTCTGTCAACTTAAAAATGTTCCAAAGAGCAAAGAAAAAAAAGCACTGAAGAAGAAAAAATATATTTGTAGGTTTTGATTTTAAAAGCGCAGAAATTGTTTCCACGAGTCAAACAAAAATCAAACTTATACTCAGAAGGTAAAACAGATAACTATGGGTCATTATCAAAATAAATAATACAGAAAAATTATTGCTGTTTAGTATATAGTAGAATAGCATTTTAGATAATTTCTTATAATAAACTTAGATAGCACCAAAAAGCGTTTTATCTGCATAAAATACAAGAAATTTTTGTGTCACACCCAATATAAAATTTGAGCTGATAGCAACTTAAAAAAAATTGTCTTTCACCTTTATGGAGTATCATATAAAGCTCAATTAAGAATGCATTTCATCCATTTCAGTTGCACAAAACAGAAAAAAAAATTTAAATGTATACATTTTTTTTAATTTTGGTCAAATATTCCTCTGGTTATGGCTTCAGGAACTGCAATCCGAATTTCAGAGTTACTCGAGGAAGCAAACTTACAGACAGAATACCTGTAAGACATAATTGAGATCTTCAGTGGCCAGAGTTATATAATGTATCTACTTATAATTCTATTTATCACTGTATTGTACAATGAAAAATGAAAAAGAATAAAATGACTATTGTAATGAACTATTGAGTCAAACAAATGCTACCGCTGCTCCGATCTAGCCACATTAATATTTTCATTGTATAATTCAAGGAATTAAAATCTGGGATAGGAACAGTTTGAATCCATCGGATGTCCTGAAAATGGACGTTAGTATACAAATCGTTGATGCACATATAAAATATTAAAGAACCAGAAATAGCCAAAATAACGTCTCTAATACGCATGCTCTGTATCAGTATCTGAGAGAATTAAAGTGGCCAAATCTACCCTAATATTGCCACAACATAAATTGTCTGAAAAGATATTATATAACCAAAACAATTGTAAACAATATATAGAAAAATATTAATGACTTCAGTATTTTCAAATGAAGAATCATACTGAGGTACAATGTGTACAGTTTTTCCACTTAAAATAAATACGAAATGTTTATTTAAAAGACTATAATCGAGACTTTACGTATTTCTTCCTAAACTGAAGTATTACATTGCAGGGTGTTTATAACGATTTACTTTGAAACTCATACATATTTTATCCTCCAAAAATGCCCCATTTTTTTTTAAAAAAAAAAGCTAATATGTTTAATGCTTTTAAGAGCATCAGGAGTAAAACAAAAACGGTACAGTATTTCGAATATTTAACTAAATTGCACTAACCTTTTACTTTCAAAAATCAATTAAATCGTTATTCAACACATTTCATTAAAACTGATTGTCGTAGGGAAAATTTGATATTTTACTAGTATTTTATGTAACATTTATTATCACAGGAAAACTATACCAGTTATAAGTTTTAATTACTGTAATAATGTATAGAATAATTAATGATCTATATTTACGAAAATACATTGTTACGATTTGTCGTATACGCAAGATATAACCCTTTTATAGTTTGACTTCTTTTATTTTTCTGATTGGTGAAATAGAATGGAGGATTCTCTTCCCCTCAGACATTGGAAAATTTACGGTTCTCAGTTTTTGAAGGTAGTAGAAATATTTTATTAAAGTTTAAAAAATACATTCATTTTTTCTCCTTTATAACACTTTTTGGTCTAAAAAAAAGTGTCTCATGAGAATATCATTCCTAGTATGAGGATTACTGTATTAATTTTTTTTTCAATATTTAGATCATATTTATTATGCTTTATGATTGCATGTCTGTGTTTGGCTATGAGAATTCCTTGTGAACCTGTGTTTGGCTATATTATATATTTTTTCTATTGAGATATTATTTCAATTGAGTTCTATTGAGAAGTTGCACTTTATTGAGCTGGTCTTTTAACTACAGATTTACAACTATGCAATTTCATATTTATAATTTATAACTTATTAATACATAATTCCTTTTAAAAATTCAAAATACATTTTTATAAATTTTAAAAATATAAATTTTTAAAAAAGTTCTAGTTTGTAGTTTTTATTTACTTTTTATCTTACACTTTTAATGACATATTTTTCTATTAGAGTTTTTCCAATTTTCTAGATCAAGCACTTTTTAATAGTATCTATATAAATTCAGAAAAAAGATACCCATATTTATCGGCATCATTTAACACAATTTTTTGATATTTTTTTAACAATTTCTCTACCTTCAAAAAATATTTCTTGGTGGGAGGAAAATCATAAAAAAAATATTTGCTCTTCTAAATCAATTTATTTACATAATGATTAACAAGTTTCTATTTTATTCTGTTAAATGCAAATATTTTAAAAATTAAAATATTGAGATGGGAAGAAAAACATTATTTACTCAGTTCTAAACCCATTATCCCCGTAAAAGCTATAGTGGAAATTTTGTTCCAGAATTCTTGGTTCGAATTTTTATTCCTGGTTCGAATTCTGTATATCTAATTCAAACGCAGATTTCCATCTGTATAAAAACAGATTACGCCCTTGTTATTACAGAAAGTACATTGGAATAAACAATATCAATAAAGTTTTAACTACGCCAAATGTTTTAATTCAAAATATCTTTATGAGCAAACTGCTGCTTTAATTTTTTTTTTTTTCTTTCTGCAATATCCCTTTTTGAACAAGACTTTTTTATCCCTCCCTCTAGCTGCCTACCGACACAGATGATGCCGATAAATCCCACAGCGGAATCGATGCCTTCAGGTTCATGCTCGAATCCAACAAGGGTCGGACCATGCTGGAATTCCAGGAGCTGATGACGGTGTTCCAGCTGCTGCACTGGAACGGAAGTCTGAAGGCTATGCGCGAGCGCCAGTGCTCTCGCCAAGAGGTGGTCGCCCACTACTCCCACCGCGCCCTGGACGACGATATGCGCTCCCAGATGGCCCTCGACTGGATAGCCAGGGAGCAGGAGTCCCCGGGGGTCATCTCCAGGGAACTGACCAGCGCAGAGAGGGAACTCGAGGCCGCCAGGTTAGCCGGCCGAGAGCTCAGGTTTCCCAAAGAAAAGAGAGATATCCTCATGCTGGCCTGTGGACAAGTCAACACCGTCAACGGACTCAGCTAAAGACGGAGAGCTATATAAATACTATACATATATACAAAAAGAAATTTATGACTCGAAACGGAGAAATCGTGATATGAAGCGCTTTTTATAGTAATAAGACTATTGATTCTTCTTACTGTGGGTTTCGACGGATATGAAGTCGAAATCTCGATGGGTGAAGCAGGCCAAACCTAATCTAACCAGACGTATGCTTCCAGAAGCAGTTTTTACTAAAGAAGAAATCACTTGCTTGTGCCTCTCTTGTGCCATTCTCATCAAAAGTAGTTGTTTCATTGTATCGACTAATTCTGAAAACAATAGGATATCTTGATGGATGAATTGTGTGCCCGGACATGAATGAAATGGTTTTTCATCCCTTTTTTCCCCCAATGGCTGGTCTAGCTCCCCTCTTCTTTATGTGATATCAATTAACAGTGTAAATAACCGTCAGCTTTTATTTTTTTTGCATCGAAAATATTGCCTTCTGGGATGTTTCTCTTTGTGTTACTAAACAAAGTTATCGTGGGTAATATTTTCACAGATATACAAGATTTATGAATCTCGATTGAAAAAAAAAAAAATGAGATTTATAGGAACAATGTCTATTTTTTGAGTCTCATACTATTGGTATGAACTATAAACGTATTTTTATATGTTTATATATGAATGGTGATATTTCATTAATTCTGCAGAATTTGCAGAAGGGTCGTTTTTTTGAAGGCTGATATTTTTTTACCGAATTATTGACCACTGTTGAATTTTTTTTTTCACGCCTCGGTGGTCTTGTGAGATAGATATCTTATTATTTAAGCTTTTTTAATATAATTTATTTAGCTTCTTTTAAATACTGTATGTATTCTTTTTTTTTCAGCCGTTCTTCATATTTCTCACAAAAATTTGTGATAAATTTAGTACAACATTTTTTAATTCTTAAACATCCAGCAACACTTGTAACATGCTGCAAAATATAACTGATGCAAGTTCTTTCTACTTCATAATGGACTTATACAATTTTATCCTTATTTACGTCAGCTTTTATCAAAAATAGTAGTTTCTTAGCTACTTTTTAAATTTGGAATTTCTAGACGTATAATTATGAATATATTTTTTCCTTTATTGAATCAAATTATAATCCAATTAAAAAAATTCATGAAATGTATTCGATTTTTAATTATATCAATATTGCATTACAAAATATTACTTTCATTAATCTCAATATTCTAAAACCATCATCTTTACTTAATTAAAGGTCATAATAACAATTCATTTATTTGAAATATTCACCCAATAGTATCCATTATGAATAATGTTCATTTCAAAATGTGAAGTATTAATTTTTAGAAATACATTTTTGGCTTTAGTCACTAACTGAATTAAACATTTATGCATTTGCTTTTGAATTAGTTGCTATGTACATCGTTCTTTAACATCTCTTGAATACTTGTTATTATTCATTGTTATTGCAAAAAAGCTTGAATTATATAATATTCATATACATAAATTAATTTTTTCTCATTTTTGTCAATTTTGCATGTAAACAGCAAGCAGGAGTAGTTCATTTAATAATTATATTTTGTTGTCAAAAGTTTTTAAAAAAATAATTTCGGTAGATAAAAGTGATAGCTCCATTGAAGCCAACTATCATTTCACTCCAAAAAAGTATGTACCATGCTTCTCGTGTGTGTGTTTTTTATCTTCTTGTTATATCAGATTGTTTTTATTTTTAAAAAATGTAAACGTTGCTGTTTTTCAAAATTTTCAAATACTTTGTATTAAGTTTCCAGCAAACATAATTCTTTTGTTATTCAGTTGAATTTGTTAGTAACGGAGGAAAAATGTAATTGGTTCGAATGCTCATCTGCAGCATATTCTTATTTTAATAATATTAAATCTTATTTTTCATGAAACTTGAAAATATGTCAGTTCCGAGTTAACAAGCTTCCCTAATCAAAGGATCATTGTTGATGAATCAATTTCGCAAGCTCGATTCGGTTTGCGATTAATGCTATGCTTATTACAGCAATTATCTACAGCTGGCAGCCTTAATATAATAACGAAATTCTTGGTTGTATTTGTAAGGAAAATAAAAGCAGTGTACTGTGAAATAATTTAAAGTTTAAATAGTAAGAAAAGAATCACATATTAATTTGAAAAAGGATTTTTAAACTACTTTAGAGTCAAAGACGATTTGCGATTAGAATTAATGAAAATACAATTGCAACATCACTTACTTGGATACTTATTACTTACTTTCTGATGGAAATTAGATCTTACCTATTTGATTAGTCATGTCATATTTTATAAATTTTACTTAAATATCTTCTGCTCAAATTTTCGATGTTAACAACGATTTCTGCTCTAACCAAAATTATATTCAAGAATATAATATTTTCAGATTATTCTGCTATCAAATAAATATCGTATGAAATATATAAATAGTGATTTGTTGATAGCCATAAAATATCAGACTCTAATAAGTCCGGCATCTTAAAAATGTTTTATATTTCAAGACAACGTAAAGAATACTAATAACTTAATAAGTCTATAAAAACTGAAATGGATAAAAAATAAACAAGCTCTCCTGGAAATAAAAGTCTTCCTTTAAGTATGTATTGCTGTTTTCAAAGAAGCTGTATAATTTGCATTTATAAATATACCTCTTGTTATTTGTATAGGAATGTTGTTATACACTTGTTACTGACCGTGAGTACCATGCCAAATCATTATGAGCAAATGTCATTATTCCTAGAAACATTCATAACGATCAAATGTCTCGCTTTTTTTTATTGTAATTATTTTCATTTTCAGGCTCTGAATAATTCAACGATTAATTTTCGTAGTTTTTATTCCCTTTATTAATTAATTTCTTTTTTTTTTCAAATACCTAAAATTCTTTGTCATATAGAACAATATATTAAAATATGGAAATTTGGAGAGGAGTCATTATAATATTTTAACTGAAATATAAAAAAAGCTTTACTTTGTTAAAAAAAAATTATTTTTAAATCAAAATAACTTTCGCGATATTTGGCGAAGCTTATGTACGGAAAAAACTTGCATTTGACTGTTGTTCAGACTATCGTGGATTTAATATATATTCATTTAAAAGGAGCGGAAAATAAATTTAAAAAACACCTGTTAAAACAAAAGAAAACGAAAAAAATTGTATATTTTAACTTTCTGAAATGCAGAAGGGTATTAATAACCGCCTATAATCTAACCTTAAATAAAAAAAGCTTTACTTTGGTAAAAAAAATTTAACATTCAAACAAATTTTTAAATCAAAATAACTCTTATGATATTTGGTTAATCCTATGTAAGGCAAAAATTTAAATCAGATTATCGTGGATTCAATACATATTCACTTAAAAGGAGCGGAAAATAAATAATAAAAAACAACAGCTGTTAAAACAAAACAAAATATTATATATTTCAACCTTCTGAAATGCAAAAGGGCATTAATAACCGCCTATGATCCGATCTGAAGTCAGAAAACCTTGGAAGACAGCCATGCTTCCTCGCCACCGCGCATCGCTCAGTATCTGAGGAAGGGATCCCGAAATGATTCGTCCTCTCTTCTTTCCTTTTGTGCGGATTCCACCTGCATTTAATTCCAGCGGCACGTCTGCCCGGAATACCAAGCAGTGTTTACGCCCATTTATATTCATTGTGCAATTCATATATCCAACAAAGAGAGCCAGCTACCTTACTCGAGTTCTGCAACCAGATGCTGTTAAAAAATTTAACGAAAGGATTCGCAGGGAAAATAATTTGATGATCTCTATTTGCAGAGAATCATTATACAAATGCGATGCAGATAGACCGAGGGCTCGCGCCTTTCATCCCGTCTCTTTGCAGCAACATTATGTATAATTTGAATAATTTTTATTGCCTATGAAATTACGTGCCGAGTTTTAAAGATACGCTCGGCATTTCCATTCGTCCGATTGTTTGCTCGCCATGACAACTTTGTTGCTAGCCAGACCATCAAGGACGCAACTAATGGCGCTTATTTAGATTTCATTTCCTAATCATTATTTTTAATTATAACTATTCCGATGCTTTGGTTGTCAGTCTCACATGGACAAGACACAACAGAGTCCATCAAATGATATAAATCCCTAGGGAGGCTTTCAGCATGACATTTGAATTTTTAAATACGAATTGCTTACACACTCAATTTCGAATGCAAAAACCAAGAATGTGGCAAAATTTACTTATGGCGAAAAGATACATTTTCCGTTTGAATAAAGTCACAGACGTAAAGAATGGATGCAAACTAAAATTGACTCGGTTTCAAATGCAAAAATCAAGAATGAGGCAAAATTTACTTATGGCGAAAATATATATTACCCAAAAGATATATTTAGAAAAACACAGGCGTAAAATTCAAGGGTGTATTCAAATTAAAATTGACTCAGTTTCAATTACAAAAACCAAGAATGAGGCAAAAGTTACTTATGGCGAAAAGATTTCCTCTTTGAAGAAAATCACTGACGTAAAGCTAAAGGATGTATGTAAATTAAAATTGACTCAGTTTCAAATGCAAAAACCAAGAAGGTGGCAAAATTTACTTATGGCAAAAGTATATATTACCCTTTTGAAGAAAATCGCAGACGTAAGGTTGAAAGATGTATGCAAATTAAAATTGACTCAACAATAATAAGAAGGAAAATTTTGTTTAAAAGAACTTTCAAGGTGTTCGATATAATCCACTTTTAAGTTAATAGATTCAAATAATATTTGAAATTTATTGCTTTTTCAATTTCAAACATTGTAATTATGTAGTTGTGTCACAGTAAGAGTGCATAAATTTATTTAACATGTTTTCAATTATATGCGTTTTTCATTTCATCTTTTAAGCTTATAAATTGTGTTAGAATAATTGTTTATTGCCAATTTTCCTTCTTTTCTTGGCATCCCAAAATCAATTAGATGTGAATCTTACTTCTTTTACAACTAAATTCCTAATTATGAATAAAATCTTTTATTTATTAATTATATTATAGCTTCTATTGTTTATATTTAAGGTAATATATTCTTCCTTCGAATACAAGATGTACTTTTGTTCCCTAATTCAATGACGTTTTTGAAAAGTTATTATGTGTTTCTCGCTTCCTGCTGTCTGCAGCACCCGAAAATTGTACTCACCTAGTGACGGCCTCTGCTTGTTTCGTCCCGATTCGTCGTTGTAAATAGGTCTTTCATATTATTCTTGTAGGGTGCTCCTGAAATTGGTTCGCGCCACACTGTGATAAAATGCTGATTCTCTTCTTTGTACAGATGATGCAGAAAAATAAAAAAAACTGCTTTCAATTGGTTGACTGATTTTTTTACTTTAAAAACTAGCTTTTGTTATACCCTTTTTATTGACACAAACCTTTCCCACACAATAATAAACATTATAATTAAACTTGTTTTAAGTCACTTTCTTTAATAATTTATTAACTATAATATTGTTTTGCTCATTCTATAGAAATAATTAGGATAATTTATGTTATCACAACTTTTCCTTCAGAAAACCCATGCATACGATCTTCTAAGGCGTATCGTTAATTTTTTTAGATAATTAAGGGAATCTGGATATCGATAAATGACTGAGTATTGAAATAAAATTTTACATAGCGAAACTTTCAAAAGGAAATAAAAGTTTACAAAAGAGGAAAAATTATCAAAAAAATTTTTTTTATTTCATTATGAAAGGCAGAAAAGTTATTAATCAGTACTGACCTCATCCATGATACAAATTTTGGAGCATAATAAATTTATTTGAGACTTTTTAGAGAATGATTTATAGTCATATTCTTTCACTTAATA
This sequence comes from Argiope trifasciata, assembly GCA_026543055.1. Taxonomy (NCBI): domain Eukaryota; kingdom Metazoa; phylum Arthropoda; class Arachnida; order Araneae; family Araneidae; genus Argiope; species Argiope trifasciata. The sequence continues at coordinate 2,269,107 of JAPMOQ010039177.1, forward strand.
GATAGCGACTTTCCAAATCATTATTGCAATTCATATCAAATTTTTGCAAACTAAATTTTATTTTTTGAGTTACTACATTTTGAGCTCATTTATTGGATAAAAATTTCTAATCCTACTATTTATTTTCAATCTTTGTTTCAAAGTGTGAAAGTTTTAAGTGCATTAAAAGCTTTACATTTTACAATTTCCACAATGAAATAATCTTCTTTAAAGACATTAGATAAGAATATTCCCAATACTTTTTTCCTGAATTAGCTACTTGGACATTTTTTTCATAAACGAAATAACATTGACTGACTTTAGAGAAAAAAGAGCATATATAACATATCTATATATTATAAATAATTTCTTCTTGAAAGACATTAGATAAGAATATTTCCAATGTTTTTTTTTTTTTTCATTACGAATTAGCTACTTGGACATTTTTTTCATAAACGAAATAACATTGACTTTAGAGAAAAAAGA